>JAXQQM020089352.1:0-225169 GCA_034641835.2 Pinus albicaulis
TTTCGTGCATATATATATTATTATTATTATTTAAGTTAATTATCTATTAATGAGAAATTTTTTTCATTTTTTTCAAGTTTTTATTTGTCATGGGCTTGTTATAAGGGAAACCAAATTACTGGGAAAAAATAGAGAATATGATAAAAAAACATATAGATTGTCTGAACAATGTATTCATAAACATAGAGAAAACTAAAAGAACTTGATTAACTATAAGGGCTACATAGTAAAATATGTTTACTAGATAGCCTAAACCTATCAAAAAAGTAGACACAGATAATTAGAGAAACCATATTCACCATGGGGCTAAGTAGAAGTAGAGATATACACCTCGATCAGATTGATGTTCCCCCTAGATGCAACCACTCAAACCTTGAGAGTGAGAAATATGTGATTCAATTCATTCGAGTATCTTTCACATGTCATTTTGGTTGAGCACCATCTTGCCCAACATCAACAATATTTTTTCCCTGGAATCATTATTTAGAAAATGTCTAACTCATAGCATCTTCATTCTCTAATACATGTAAATAGTCAACGTGTGTTTATTTTTCCTGCCCTCGTATGCCATGCGTGAGCTATCCATTCTCAGATTAATTATCAAACACCTTTGAACTGGGAAAACAACCTCTCTCAACTAGCATATCAACTTTAGAACCTTGTATCTCCTCCTGAACCTCCATTGGGACTTGTTCTTTGAAGCTACATGTTTAGTTTTCCATGCTTAAGTAAGTTCAAGAGCTAGTAAATCTACTACATTTGTCATATTCATGGATGCACTTTCTACATTTCCTTACCAAGGCTAAGGTGTTAGCGGATTAACTAGATATGAATTCTTGAAGAGGGGCTACAAGATGGAGATTGGTGGAGTATCCAAGGCAAATAAATCATGTTCCAACTCCTAGAGACAACAAAATATTTGAGGTGGACAGAACGACAAGGATATGAACAATGGAAAAAACAAAAGTGGTGTCAAAATGGAGTGCGAGACTAAAATAAAGGCACATAAGGGTAGTCACCACTCAGAGAAATCATGGCAGACTAGAGAGAGAATGGGTGAAAATGACCCAAATTCTAGAGAAAACTACATAGATTGAATCACCAAATATCATTAAGGAGCCATAGAATAGCTTTGGATATGAGGAATGAATGTGAGATATGGAGCCAAATTCAAGACTGATGGAGGAATAATGGCTACTACTAACCTCCCTTCCATGTGTGTGAGGTTCATGTGTATATGGGCCATGACAGTACAATAACTCATATGTCTCTATAGTAATAAATATAGGCTCATGCCACATTTAGAGATGGAGTCTCACATGGATGCATGTCACCCCTAACAATTGCGGGATGTGACAATGACCCCTCCCTATCCAACCTCACCTAATTCAAGAAAGATTTGTATAGATCAACAATGGAATATCATATATATGTATAACTTTAATAATCCATACCCAACATAAATGATGTTGTTTTCTCCATTCTCTTCGTTGATGAATAGAAATCTATTGAATTCAATTTAAATATTTTGTATGTTTTATTAGTTTTATATACTTGTCTTAAAATTTAGAGATAAAATTTTATCTACTTATTATGTTTTTTCTAGCATTTATATTTTTAAGATGGTTTGGTTATATTTTTTTGATATTTACTTCTCAAAGGATTATGAAAAAAAGATATAAAGAAATGTAATTTCAAATCCTTAAAACATGGAGGGTTTTGAAGTTGTTGATAGTGTGCTATTGGGCAGTTGCTCACTGTTGAAATACTTTTAACATATTCTCAAAAAAATGATTGATTTCTCTAATTTTCATTTCCAATTAATTAAAAGTGTGAAGTTAGAGATAGTGTATGAAGATATCAAAGCGAGATTAAAGCATGGTTTTCAACCTTATATCTCCTATGTAGAGACATTGTATGAAGATATTAAAGCTAGATTAAAGCATGGTTTTCAACCTTATATCTCCTCCTCCTCATAGTCTATAATGACTATCATAATAGATCCTCAACCGAAAGTTGTGAAGGACATTATAAATTATGCATAAAGAGATCAATAAATTGATATTGAACCATAAATCTCCTACTCCTCACAATCTTGAAGGGACTCATTGTGTGCTCATAATCATCAACCTTTAGCCTATACATGATAGCAAACACTCTTCAAGTTGGAGGGCATTAAACTAATACACTTCCTAGCATTATATAAATTAAACTTTTTTGAATTTGATATTTGGATAACTAAAGTTCGCTCATGGCTAAATGCAGCCGTTGCCTCTCCCATTCTGACTTTCCCATCAATGGAAATTATATTATGAGACAATACAAGCCATATTTCCTTCAAAATATTGCTAATATGGTTTTCATAGTTTGTGATTGATTGTCAAGCAACTTTGACAACTAGTTTCCTTAGGCCAACCAACATTTTGCAATTCTAATCTTAAACTAAAGATCAACTGTAAAATTTGTAGGAGATTAATATTAAAATTACTAGAACAAATTCTATTATTTGTCACATCAAACAAATTAATAAGACGAATAAAAAGCTAGTTATAATTTTGTCTTATTATAAGTTGTAAGTTGTTGAATAATAATAAAAAATAAGTATACGTTTGTGCCATGCAATTTATGAGAAGTATATGTTGTTGGATAAAAAAAAATTAAAGTTTGTGCCATACAATTTATGACAAGTAAATTAGTTAGTGTGTGGGGTTTAGTTTTATTAAATAGTTTTTTCAAATTTTATTGGAAAATTGTTTTAAATTAATAATTATTCAAATTTAGATTTTTTATAAATTAATTAAATTAATTTAAATATATTATATTTATAAATTAATTAAATTAATTTAAATATATTATTCATTAATTTTTTTGGTAAAAAATATTTTTATTATTATGATATATTATTATTTTAAAGAAAATGGATAATTAAAAAATGAAATTGACGCTATCAAGATTATAAACTGCTATTGTTAAGACAAATCTCTTGAAAATATATTTAATAAGATTAATTAGAATTCAAACAGAGATATCGCCTTAATTTTGAACAAAAATAATCCATATAAACCCATATTTTATTTTATTTTTAGATTAAATTTTGTTATTATTTAACCAAATATAAAATATTGATAATAAAAATGTTTATTCGTTGGATTTTGAATCGGGTGATTCGAACGCTTCCTGTGCAACAGCAGCTCTAATCACTAACAGAGTGAGAAAGGATAATTTAACGGACATACTAGTTTTATCACCGTTCTTTTAACCCTAATTTAACTCCGGTTTCGTACCAGGGCTTAGTCATGTAATTATCAAACTTTACTTATTATTATTGGACGTGATATAAAATATTGATAATAAAATTGTTGATTCGTTGGATTTTTAATCGGGCGATTCGAACCGCTTCCTCTGCCGCAGCGGCTCTAATCACTAACGGAGTGAAGGATAATTAAACGGCAATACTAGTTTTATGACCATTCTCTTAACCCTAACTTAACTCTGGTTCCGTACCAGGGCTTCGGGATGTAATTATCAATCAAATGAACCTTTAGAAGTTGTTGAGGCTCTCCCTTCAAAAATTCGATGATGATTATTTGCTTTTAATATTTACCATTTTAAGCATGATGTGGATAATTTTTCGAGTTACTCTCATATTTAACGTAAACATATCAGTAACTAAGTACATTTTGTTTGCGATTGATTATAAATTTTTAATTTTAATTTTTTTTTATTTTAAAGTTTGACCCTTCTAATAATATTAAGATGTTTTGCTGAAAATAAAATATCTAATACTAGAGTTAAAGATAGTTAAGACATGTGAATGAAACATTTAGATCAATAAATAGAAAGTCAATATTTGATCATTATACATTTATATAAGCTAAATATTTATAATTTATATCAATCCAATTTATTTTATTAATTAAATGTAGTTGTGCTAATTAAAAATTAAATTTGTAATCCAAATAAGTTCAGAATTTAGAATTTCACAATGAAAATGCAAAGAAGTCAACTTGGTAATTGTCCTTTTAACGAGTGTTAATTAAATTTGTAATCAAATTAAGCTCAGCATTTCGAATTTCACAATGAAAATGCAAAGAAGTCAAACTGTGAATGTACCTTTATCTAGTGTTTATTTGGCAAGTTGCGACGATCTATGTGTTCAGACTGGTTAATTTGACAAGATATGTACATCTTAGTAAGAAAATCCATATATTTCAAATTTAACCATTAATGCTGCATCTGAGTAAGAAAACTCATTTATTTCAAATTTTAACATTAGTGAGCAGATGGTTTCAGGAATCGGATGTAAAATTTCACAGACTATGCAACAACCTCAATGAAACCCTATTAGATGATGGTTTGATAATCCCGTTGGAACATATTGCCCTCCCACCGGCAATGTGAAATTCATACTTTTATTTACTATTTTTTTTAAATTTTAAAACAATACAATATATGGATAATTGAAAATATATAAAGCATTGCTTATTTTAAGAAAGCAGGAAACCAATGTGAAATTCATACTTTTATTTACTAATTTTTTGAATTTTAAAACAATATAACGTATCGATATTTATATTAATGATAAAAGTAATATATCAATAGTTATATTGATGTTACAAGTATAATAACATTGTTGTTAAATATAAAAATGTTTCTTTTTAAATATACAAATGTTTAAGGGTAGTTGTGTTAATTTGAAAAGTTTAAGATAACTAAATATATAAGAAATAAATATTTTTTTTTTTTACCAAAATTATAATCTATGAAAATAAATTACACAAAAATATAACTAGTATCTTTTTATTATAGTTAATTTTAATAAATAAAATATTAGCAAAAAATCCTATATATTTTAATATTTTATTTTAATAAATAACAATTTAATAAATAATATAAATTATTGATATGTATTTTAAATCCTTATACCTTCTTGAATGTATATACATTAAAACTCTATATGTTTTGAACTTCTACCTTTTAGTCCTATATTATAGAGTAGATCATGGTAGATTTACAAGAGCCCAAAAAACAAGATATCCAATTTTAGAAACTGTTATTTATTATATTTTATTTGCAAATGTTAAATTAAAAAGAGGCAAAAGTACATGATATGGAAAAAAGTGCTCTACTAAGGTTTTGTTAGCACAGTTGTAACTTTTTGCGCCATTAGTCCTCTTCTGTAAACATGTTGTGCACTGCTTCTGCAGGGTTCTGAACCTCTCCAGGCCTGAGTGTAAGCGTCAATGTCAGGACCACCATGGCGAGAGGGGTCAGATTCCTACCACGATGCAAAAAACTAGACACCCTTTGTGCAAGGTCATCATGTCAATGGATCGAACGGCTCCTCCTTAGCTGCAGAAACCCCGGTTATGCGGGTTTAGTGTCAAGCAAATGAAGGTCAAATTCGATGCCTTCCTAAGGCAGAAATCAGTCACAATTTTTTCATCCCAAACAATCGCTTGGAAAATGCTCGACAGTAGATGAAATATCATGCATTGATCTACAAATTATTGGGGATTTGGCCTCGAGAACAAGATAGTATGGCCTCGATCGAGAACAAGTGGTCCACAACGGGAAATTTTGAGCTTCGAATCACGTGAAAAGGCTTCTTCACTATGATCTTTCAATATCTAGAGGATTGCAAGAGGATCTCAAAAAACAGACCATATTTTATGGGAAGTGCAAGCCTCTTCATCCTCTATTGGGAGGAATGCTACAACCTGGACAAAGAAGAATTCACTGTGGCTCTTGCCTACGTTTAGATCTATTCCCTCCTAAATGATTTTTTTGAACCTCACATCCTGGAAGGAGTCGGGAACTCAATAGGATTGTTTGTTAAAAACTCACAGATCACCAAACACCGATGACATGTGACCTATGCCCCGATCTGTGTCCATCTGAACATATCTCAACCGCTACCAGAATCCATCGATCTAATCTACCACTACTCTACATGGACTGAACCGTTGGATTATGAACACATCCCTTTAAAATGTCATCATTGTCATGAGTATGGCCATATCTTCCAAGATTTCCCATTTAAGGTAGCAAACGAATCTCGAGCAGTTGTGCTGGCTAAGGATGGTATGTATGTCAACTTGAGAGTGTTGATCATTTGATCATGCAATGGTATTGAATTGTGTTGGTCAATTGATCGAAGAGGCCTTTTTTTTTTTTTTTTTTTTTTCTCGATGAGTTTTGACACCAGGATGAAAGAGTAAATGGAGATGTTCAAATGATGTGAGATTTTTTTCTTTAAAGGAGCACAAGGATATGTCATCAAGTTATGTTTCTTGCATGATGTGTTTTTCATATTGATAGTTGTTCTTGTGACAAGATGTCACAGGATTTTTAAAGGTCGACTATTGTGAAAGAGGTTCATGTTTAGCCTTCATTGTCAAATCCATGGCATGAGCAGCATGTCAAATTGGAGGATGAGGGAAAGAGGGAAAATATTTCAACGAATTTGCAACCAAAATGTTTGCAGCCATTGTAGAACATTTTATGTGTTGACCCCAAGAAGCGCAAGAGTTGGCAAATGAATTATTCTAGATGTGGAATTTGGAACCATGGAGGTAAAATAGTGGCGATTATTTTCTTATTACTGTAGATTATGGAACTCATTGTTTCATTTTTCTCAAATGTGTTTAACTTGGGAAAGTGGTTTTCAAGGAGAAGCTTGCACCAAATTCATGTATGTGCAAATGAGGAACATGATTCTCAAAGGGAAGCAAATGAGTTACTTTTCCAAGAGCCAAGGGATTGATTTGGTACATAAAAGTGTTATATAAGTCAACAAGCAACCAACACATGTTGGATTGGGTCAACAACAAAAGGAGAACATTGTTTTAAGCACTAAGCCATTTGGAAGGCAATGCATTTCAGTGAATCCAAATGGTTTTCATGGCGATTTTTCCAAGTAGAATCCAGATGATAGAAATTGGGAAATATTATAGTATTCAACACTCATAAGATAACCAAATTTTCTTGGTCCAAAAGCGTGTCAGTGGGAAGGATAGATCAGAATATGGATTAGGGGTAAAAATTTGCCAAACAAAATATTTTTAAGAATTTTAGCAAACCAGAACGACCGGATCTGACCCATTTCCAAGAATTTGGTGCAATTCATTTCACTCAAAACAGAGTCTGTATGAGGAAGTTCGAGCTCAGTGACCATCATTCGGAATAGGCAAATTTTCAAAAAAAGAAAAAGGTGAAAGGGATCAAGACAGTTCAACCATGACGAAAGTCCCTCCGAGCCAATGAAAATGTGACAAGTGTCACAGCACGATTCATTGAATTTTTTTAGAGGTGAAATTGTTTTATGGATTTGGCTCCTAAGGTTGAAGTTGATTTTTTTTTTATGTGGAAATACAGCACAACCAGAGGCTAACATGTGGTGCATCCAGGGTCTGCCACGTTCCCCCTCTAGTGGACCCCCTTCTCCATGTTTGAAATCACATTTCACATTCTACAAGGTTCAATTTTAATTTATCGGTGCCCCATAGAAGCCCACTATTGTTATTGGTGCACCCCTTAAATTATTATTGTTATGTAGACTCTAATTATATTGTGACCCAATAGACTCCTATATATAGAAAGTAGGTCTTATCATTTGTATCATCAAAGAATTGTTCATCTATGTAATGTAAGGAGGTCCCCCCCCTCGAAGTGGATAATTTTAAATATTTTGATCTATATTTTGTTCTATTTGTGAGTTGCTTGTAGAAAATGAAATCAGAAAAATAATACCCATTGAATTGAAATTTGAAACTTAATGTTTTCAATTTTGGAGCTACTATTCACTGAGAGACAAAGAGGGGACCCACCCAAATATTTCACAAAGAGTGAGAAGAGATCGGGTTCACTATTAAATTTGGGGCTCATGTGTAAAGCATCAAGAGATGAGGAAGGTGGCTTCAGGTATGTTGTGAGTAGGTAAATGCACTCATTCGACAACCAAAGACAATCTCAAATGCTTCTTCCGAGGCAAAGGGAGGAATGGGAGTGATGATGGGCTTGAGGTAGCTTCCGAGGAGTCGAAGAGCTTGTTTTTAGGAAGGGGCCAATGGATAAATTTTTTCTTTGTTGCACAATTTTCTTGTCCAAAACAAAACCAACGAGATATTGTTATTTTTCTAAATAATTAAATTAATTTAAATATATTGATTAATTATTATTTTTTTATAATTAAATTGAATTTTATTGTCACTTTTCCTGTTATATTAATTTAAAAAAAAAATTAAGAACTAGAATATATGATTACTGCCATGAATATTAACAATGTTGTATAATGTTTTTAAGAATAAATATATTTCTTGATTATATATGATAGTCCGCAAATTATATTGAATAAAAATGGCTAGATTCAAATGAAAATAATTGCCATATATAATAAGGAAAATTTTCTAACATTTTAAGGAATATTATCACCATAAATCCCAGTTACTTTGATTAGCTTTATACTTTTATTTTAAAATAAAAACAAATTACATTATTAGGTTTATATTATAGATGATTAAAGAATTTACATTGTTCACCCAGGAAATTCTCGAAGCCAAAAACTAAAGGACCAAATTCCTCACTCACACGGTCATCGTTGATTGGGATGCCTCACTTGAGCTATTAAAACTAAATGTTACTTGAGAATAATATGTGACATATATGATTATTAGAATCTGTCTTTCATATTTTAGTAAGTTAAAGAGAAACATGTAAGATCAAATTCTTCTTCTTTTTTTAAATTTAAATGGGGGATAATTTAATGTTAAATTATATTAAAAATAATTCAACTATAATTAAAATGAGTTTAATATAAAGTTTAACAAAATGAAAATAAAACTGTTTATGATAAATTTATTTTAGAACTATTAGCTTAAATCGAATTAAATAACTACTGCACCTAATTATATGTCTTCGTGCATATATATATATTATTATTATTTTTTAAATTAATTATCTATTATTGATAAATTGTTTTCATTTTTTTCAAGTTTTTATTTGTCATGGGCTTGTTACAAGGGAAACCAAATTACTAGGAAAAAATAGAGAATATGATAAAAAAATATATAGATTGTCCGAACAATGTATTCATAAACATAGAGAAAACTAAAAGAACTTGATTAACTATAAGGGCTACACAGTAAACTATGTTTACTAGAACGCCTAAACCTATCAAAAAAGTAGACACAGATGATTAGAGAAAGCATATTCATCATTAGGCTAAGTAGAAGTAGAGATACACACCTCGATCAGATTGATGTTCCCCCTAGATGCAACTAGTCGAACCTTGAGAGTGAGCAATATGGGAATCAATTAATTTGAGTATCTTTCACATGTCATTTTGGTTGAGCACCATCTTGCCCAACATCAACAATATTTTTCCCTGGAATCATTATTTAAAAAATATCTAACTTGTAGCATCTTCATTCTTTAATACAAGGAAATAGTCAACGTGTGTTTATTTTTCCTGCCATCGTATGCCATGCCTGAGCTATCCATTCTCAGATTAATTATAAAACACGTTTAAACTGGGAAAACAACCTCTCTCAACTAGCATATCAACTTTAGAACCTGGTATCTTCTCATGAACCTCCATTGGGATTTGTTCTTTGAAACTACATGTTTAGTTTTCCATGCTTAAGTGAGTTAAAGAGCTAGTAAATCTACTAAATTTTTCATATTCATGGATGCAATTTGTACATTTCCTTACCAAGGCTAAGGGGTTAGCAGATTAACTAGATATGAATTCTGCAAGTGGGGCTACAAGATGGAGATTGGTGGAGTATCCAAGGCAAATAAATCATGTTCCAACTCCTAGAGACAACAAAATATTTGAGGTGGAAAAAACGACAAGGATATGAAAAATGGAGAAAACAAAAGTGGTGTCAAAATGGAGTGCGAGACTACAATAAAGGCACATAAGGGTAGTCACCACTCAGATAAATCATGGCAGACTAGAGGGAGAATGGGTGTAAATGACCACAATGCTAGAGAAAACTACACAAATTGAATCACCAAATATCATTAAGGAGCCATAAAATAGCTTTGGATATGAGTAATGAATGTGAGATATGGAGCCAAATTCAAGAACGATGGAGGAATAATGGCTAGTGCTAACCTCCTTTCCATGTGTGTGAGGTTCATGTGTATATGGGCCATGACAGTACAATAACTCATATGCCTCTATAGTAATAAATATAGGCTCATGCCACATTTATAGATGGAGTCTCACATGGATTCATGTCACCCTTAACACTTGCAGGATGTGACAATCACCCCTCCCTATCCAACCTCACCCAATTCAAGAAATATTTGTACTGATCAACAATGGCATATCATATATATGTATAACTTTAATAATCCATACCCAACATAAATGATGTTTTTTTTCTCCATTCTCTTAGTTGATGAATACAAATTTATTGAATTCAATTTTAAAGATTTTGTATGTTTTATTAGTTCTATATACTTGTCTTAAAATTTAAAGATAAAATTTTATCTCCTTATTATGTTTTTTCTAGCATTTATATTGTTTAAGATGGTTTGGTTAGATTTTTTTGATATTTACTTCTGAAAGGATTATGAAAAAAAAGATATAAAGAAATGTAATTTCAAATCCTTAAAACATGGAGGGTTTTGAAATTATTTACGGTGTGCTATTGGGCAGTTGGTCACTGTTTAAATAATTTTAACATATTCTCAAAAAATGATTGATTTCTCTAATTTTGATTTCCAATCAATTAAAAGTGTGAAGTTAGAGATAGTGTATGAAGATATCAAAGCGAGATTAAAGCATGGTTTTCAACCTTATATCTCCTCCGTAGAGACAGTGTATGAAGATATTAAAGCCAGATTAAAGCATGGTTTTCAACCTTATATGTCCTCCTCCTCATAGTCTATAATGACTATCATAATAGATCCTCAACCGAAAGTTGTGAAAGACATTATAAATTACGCATAAAGAGATTAATAAATTGATTTTGAACCATAAATCTCCTACTCCTCAAATTCTTGAAGGGAATCATTAAGTGCTCATAATCATCAACCTTTAGCCTATACAGGATAGCAAACACTTTTCAAGTTGGAGGGCATTAATCTAATACATTTCCTAGCATTCTACAAATTAAACTTTTTTGAATTTGATATTTGGATAACTAAACTTAAAATTCCAACTTCGCTCATGGCTAAATGCAGTCGTTGCCTCTCCCATTCTGACTTTCCCATCAATGGAAATTATATTATGAGACAATACTGGCCATATTTCCTTCAAAATATTGCTAATATGGTTTTCATAGTTTGTAATTGATTTTCAAGCAACTTTGACAACTAGTTTCCTTAGGCCAACCACAATTTTTCAATTCTAATCATAAACTAAATATCAACTGTACAATTTGTAGGAGATTAATATTAAAATTACTAGAATAAATTCTATTATTTGTCACATTAAACAAATTAATAAGACGAATAAAAAGCTAATTGTAATTTTGTCTTATTAGAAGTTGTAAGTTGTTGGATAATAAAAAAAATTAATTATAGGTTTGTACCATGCAATTTATGACAAGTATATGTTGTTTGATAAAAAAAATTAGTTATAAGTTTGTGCCATACAATTTATGACAAGTAAATTAGTTAGTGTGTGGGTTTTAGTTTTATTAAATTGTTTATTCAAATTTTATTGGAAAATTGTTTTAAATTAATAATTATTCAAATTTACATTTTTTATAAATTAATTAAATTAATTAAAATATATTATTCATTAATTTTTTTTTAGTAAAAGATATTTTTATTATTATGATATATTATTATTTTAAAGAAAATGGATAATTAAAAAATGAAATTGACGCTATCAAGATTATAAATTGTTATTGTTAAGACAAATCTCTTGAAAATATATTTAATAAGATTAATTAGAATTCAAACAGCGATATCGCCTTAATTTTGAACTAAAATAGTCCATATAAACCCATATTTTATTTTAAAAAAAACAAATTTTTTTATTATATAACCAAATATAAAATATTGATAATAAAAATGTTGATTCGTTGGATTTTGAATAGGGCGATTTGAACGCTTCCTGTGCAGCAGCGGCTCTAATCAGCGGATAATTTAACGGACATACTAGTTTTATGACCGTTCTTTTAACCTTAATTTTACTCCGGTTCGGTACCAGGGCTTAGGCATGTAATTATCGATGAAATATTTGATATAAATCCATATTTTACTTAAAAAATATCCAACTTTATTATTATTATTTGACGTGATATAAAATGTTGAAAATTAAATTGTTGATTCGTTGGATTTTGAATCTGGCGATTCGAACCGCTTCCTCTGCCGCAGCGGCTCTAATCACTAACAGAGTGAACGATAATTTAACGGCAATACTACTTTTATGACCATTATTTTAACCCTAACTTAACTCTGGTTCCTTACCAGGGCTTCGGGATGTAATTATCAATCAAATGAACCGTTAGAAGTTGTTGAGGCTCTCCCTTCAAAAATTCGATGATGATTATTTGCTTTTAATATTTACCATTTTAAGCATGATGTGGATAATTTTTCCAGTTACTCTCATATTTAGCGTAAACATATCAGTGACTGACTAAGTACATTTTGTTTGGGATTTATTATAAACTTTTAATTTTAATTTTTTTAATTTTAAAATTTGACCCTTCCAATAATATTAAGATGCTTAGCTGAAAATAAAATATCTAACACTAGAGTTAAAGATAGTTAAGACAAGTGAATGAAAATTTTAGATCAATAAATAGAAAGTCAATATTGGGAAATTTTTGTGGTTAATAATTTTATTTGGAAAATTTAAAGGTATTTTTGATCCTTATACATTTATATAAGCTAAATACTTATAATTTATATCGATCATATTTAATTTATTAATTAAATGTAGTTGTGCTCATTAAAAATTAAATTTGTAATCCAAATAAGTTCATAATTTAGAATTTCACAATGAAAATGCAAAGAAGTCAAATTGGTAATCTTCCTAATGAGTGTTAATTAAATTTGTAATCAAATTAAGCTCAGCATTTCGAATTTCACAATGAAAATGCAAAGAAGTCAAACTGGGAATCATCTAGTGTTTATTTGGCGATCTATGTGTTCAGACTGGTTAATTTGATGGGACATGTACATCTTAGTAAGAAAATCCATATATTTCAAATTTTACCATTAGTGAGCAGATGGTTTGAGGAATCAGATGTAAAATTTCGCACACTGTGAAGCATCCTCAACGAAACCCTAACAGATGATGGTTTGATAATCCCGTTGGAACAGATTGCCCTCGCACAGGCATTTGGCTGAACAATTGCGGACGAGGTGGCCCTCTGGGGCGCTGAAGAATTGCTGTGGGAAAATAATTGACCCTGATGTCTTCAATGGTTCTCGTTGAGGAAAACTAGTGTTTTGTTAACCCTAACAGATTATTGTTTGATAATCCCATTGGAACAAATTGCCCTGGCATGCGCATTTGGCTGAACAACTGTGGACGAGGTGGCCCCTAGGGGCACTGAAGAATTGTTGTGGAAAGATAATTGGCCTGGATGTCTTCAATGGTTCTGGTTGAGGAAAATTAGTGTTTCGTTGAGGAAGATTAGGGTTTCTTGGTTCAGTTTGAGGAATATTGGAGTTTGTGTTAGTTTGATTAAGGTTTCTTGGTTCATTTTGAGGAATATTAGGGTTTTTGTTAGTTTGAAAAGTTGGATTGATGCAGGTGACATGTACCTCGTGAATTTACTATTTGTTACATTAAACAAATAAATAATAAAATTTTAATTGTAAATTGGCTACATATAATTTATAAATTTCTGACATGTAAATTATGTGTTTTATGTGGGTTTATTCAATATTACAAATTTTATGTATTCCTTTTTTATTGTAAAATTATTAATAAAATCTTAGTCATCAGATTGTATCTTACTATTTATAAAATATAATTTCGTTAGTTGATATAAGGCTTAATCTTGTCAAATTATTAATTCAAAATTTATAAAATAAAGTTGATAATAATCTATTAATATTAAAAATTATCCAAACTCAATCTAACCTAACACATTTCTAATAACCTCATCTTATATATAGATTACACAATCTTAATAACAAAATACTCCTAAAATTTTAAAAATATACATAATAAAAATTAAATTATCTGATCATTTATAATCATTATATCAAAAATTTTGATTATATGCATGGTAGTGGGATCCCTGTTTAAACGATAGATTCCACACATTCTTCCATGTGTAGTTAACGGTTACTTTTCTCTATTGTTTTTAATTATTTGTCTAATTATGGATGGTAGTCTAAATATTCCTTCCATTAACATAAAAGCAAGCCTAATCTAGGGAGGTAGAAGTTGACTTGACCACAAACCTCAAATAAAATAAATGATAATGGCCTTTTACATAAGATTATTTCTAATCAAATTTATCTAAATTAATCAAATAAAATTTAAGATTATTTCTAATCAAATTTATGTAAATTAATCAAATAAAAGTTAAGATTATCTCTAATTCAAATTTATGTAAATTAATCAAATAAAAATAAAAATTATTTCTGATAAAATGTATTTAAAATAAAGAAATTAAAATTAAAATCATCTTGATCGAAAAAGGTTAACCTACATCTTAGAAGCTGATTTTTTAATAATTAAATAAATTTAAATAAATTAATTAATTATAAAGTTTTTATAGATTAAATTTTATTTTATTATCATTTTTATTATTATAATATTTTAAAGAAAAATAATAATTAAAATATATGCTCACCACTATCAAGATTATTGAGTGTGGTTTAAGAAAAAAAATCATAATTATATAGGATAGTCCACAAATTATATTGAATAAGATTACCTGGGATTCAAACCAAGATAATTATTTAAATTTCTGAAGAAAGTTTGGTGTCATTCTAATAAAGATAATAATTATAAATCCCAACTATTGTGATTATTTTTATATTTTCTTTATTTATTTATTTATTAACGAGAATAAGTAAGATTTTATAATTAAATCTAGGAGCGAGTACCCATGAAATTTGTTACATTTGTTCATCACATGTCTAGAGGAGTACATCTTATAACATCATTCTAACAAGAAACAAATTTTTCAACAATCATATATTAGTCAATGCTATTACTCTCATCCTATGGTAGCTTATTAAAGTCTGAGAGTGATCTCCCTTTTTCTTGCTAGCCACATTGTACTCCTTGAGGTTAACATCCAAAGCATTGATTTCTTCCTGTAAAGAAAAAAATCTGTGTAGGTAATGCCTCGATTTCATCCATCTCCCTTTTGCTTGCTAGCAACATTTTAGTCCTTGAGGTTGACATCCAGAGCATGAATTTCTTCCTGTAAAGAAAAAAACCTGTGTAGGTAGTGCCTCAGTTTCATCCATCTGCCTGATAGCGTTGTGTTGAATTCTTGGAACTCTTCCATTAGATTAACAATGGTTGTTAGTGGCTTTTGCAATTTCATATTCATTACTAACATATCAAGTTTTAATGTGTCCATTTTCTCAAGTATATGTGCGACTCTCTCTTTATCTTTACATTTGGTGCACCTTTCTCTACCACTGGCGCCAAGATTACGTTCTTTTCTATACCACAATTTTCTGCACCCAATCAAGATAAAAAAAATTTGATCAACTTTTGTATCTCCAACGTCCCCTCTACTCCTTGTTGTCATATTCTATTATCACAAGCACATGGTTCAACACTACATGAGACCTTCACCTTCTCCACTTGCCAATTTTTGTTCCTTGCCCACTTAATTATTTGGCCTTATCTCAATTGTCTACCAAATCTTATATTTTTATTATCCCAATTGTTCTCACTCTGTTTTATCCCTAGTAGAGTTTTTAAACTTGCAAGCTATCTAATTTTATAGAGAGGCATTGGGTCGGGCCGTCCATGAACCTCACTGCATTGCTTTTGATCCTGGTGAGTTTTAGTTTTTTTGTAATTTTTAATGTTATGTCAATATAAAAATGTTTTAGGATTTTTATGTCACATTTACCGTGTGATATGTAATAGAATAAAGAGAAAAAATAGTTTCAAAAATACTCACTTCATTTTGGAATTTTTGAATGTATTGAATATATAGTCTTTGAAAAAAATGATTTTTTATTATCATAAAAAAACCATTTTTATATCTTTTCAATTTTATATGATGAACAATCTATTTCAAATATATGTGAAAATTAATTCTTCAAAATTAATATAAAATTAAATACTAACTTCGTAATTATGATAAATTAATATATATGAAATAGATGTATTTTTTAAATATTTAAAACCAAAATAGTTTAAAAACAACATAATAAGAAATTAAAAAAATAAATTAAAATATGTAATAAAACTAATAAGTTAAAAAGCATAATAAAAACTCAAAAAAATTTAAAATATATAAACCAGTGCTTATTTTAATAAAGGAGGAAACCAATGTGAAATTCATACTTTTATTTACTATTTTTTTTTTAAATTTAAAAAAAATACAATATATGGATAAATGAAAATATATAAAGCATTTCTTATTTTAAGAAAGTAGGAAACCAATGTGAAATTCATACTTTTATTTACTAATTTTTTAAATTTTAAAACAATACAATGTATCTATATTTATATTAATGGTAAAAGTAATATATCAATAGTTATATTGATGTTACAAGTATAATAACATTGTTGTTAAATAATGAAATGTTTCTTTTTAAATATACAAATGTTTCAGGGTAGTTGTGCTAATTTGAAAATTTTAAGATAACTAAATATATAAGAAATAAATATTTTTAAATCCTATTGATATGTATTTTAAATCCTTATACCGTCTTGAATGTATATACATTAAAACACTATATGTTTTAAATTGCTACCTTTTAGTCCTATATTATAGAGTAGATCACGGTAGATTTACAAGAGCCAAAAAAATAAGATATGTAATTTTAGAAACTGTTATTTATTATATTTTATTTGCAAATGTTAAATTAATAAGAGGCCAAAGTACATGATATGGAAAAAAGTGCTCTGCTAAGGCTTTCTTAGCACAGTTGTAACTTTTTGTGCCATTAGTCCTCTTCCCTAAACACGTCGTGCACTGCTTCTGTAGGGTTCTGAACCTTTCCAAGCCTGAGTGGAAGCGTCAATGTCAGGACCCTCGCCATGTTGAGAGGGGTCAGATTCCTACCGTGACGCAAAAAACTAGACATCCTTTGTGCAAGGTCATCATGTCAATGGATCGAACGACTCCTCCTTAGCTGCAAAAACCTCGGTTATGGGGGTTTAGTGCCAAGGAAATTAAGGTCGAATTCGATGCATTCCTAAGGCAGAAATTAGTCACAAATTTTTCATCCCAAACAATCACTTGGAAAATGCTCGAGAGTAGATGAAAGGTCATGCATTGATCTAAAAATTATTGGGGATTTGGCCTCGAGAACAAGATATTATGGCCTCGATCGAGAACACAATGGGAAATTTTTAGCTTTGAATCACGTGAAAAGGCTTCTTCACTATGATCTTTGAATATCTAGAGGATTGCAAGAGGATCTTAAAAAACAGACCATGTTTTATGGGAAGTGCAAGCCTCTTCATCCTCTATTGGGAGGAATGCTACAACCTGGACAAAGAAGAATTCACCGCGGCTCTTGTCTACGTTCGGATCTATTCCCTCCTAAATAATTTTTTTGAACCTCACATCCTGGAAGGAATCGGGAACTCAATAGGAGAGTTTGTAAAAAACTCGCACATCACCAAACACCGATGACATGTGACCTATCCCCCGATCTGTGTCCATATGAGCATATCTCAACCGCTAGCAGAATCCATCGATATAATCTACCACAAGTCTACATGGACCAAACCGTTGGATTATGAACATGTCCCTTTCAAATGTCGTCATTGTCATGAGTATGGCGATATCTTCCAAGATTTCCAATTTAAAGTAGCAGACGAATCTTGAGGAGCTGTGCTAGCTAAGGATGGTATGTATGTCAACTTGAGAGTGTTGATTATTTGATCATGCATGGGTGTTGAATTGTGTTGGTCGATTGATCGAAGAGACCTGTTTTTTTATTTGTGTTTACTCGATGAGTTTTGACACCAAGATGAAAGAGTAAATGGAGATGTTCAAATGATGTGAAATTTTTTTCTCTGAAGGAGCACAGGGATATGTCGTCATGTTATGTTTCTTGCATGATGTGTTTTTCAGATTGATGGTTGTGCTTGTGAAAAGATGTCGCAGGATTTTTAAAGGTTGACTATTGTGAAAGAGGTTCATGTTTAGCCTTCATTGTCAAATCCATGGCAAGAGCAGCATGTCAAATTGGAGGAGGAGGGAAAGAGGAAAAATATGTCAATGAATTTGTGACCAAAATGTTTGCAACTATTGTAGAACATTTTATGTGTTGACGCCAAGAAGCGAAAGAGGTGGTGAATGAATTATGGTCATTATGAAGGTAAAATAATGGCCATTATTTTCGTATTACTGCATATTTTGGAACTCCTTGTTTCATTTCTCTCAAATGTGTTTAACTTGGGAAAGTGGTTTTCAAGGAGAAGCTTGCACCAAATTCATGTATGTGCAAACGAGGAACATGATTCTCAAAGGGAAGCAAATGAGTTAGTTTTACAAGAGCCAAGGGATTGATTTGGTACATAAAAGTGTTATATAAGTCAACAAGCAACCAACACATGTTGGATTGGGTCAGCAAAAAAGGGAGAACATTGTTTGAAGCGCTAAGCCATTTGGAAGGCGATGCATTTCAGTGAACCAAAATGGTTTTCATGGCAATTTTTCCAAGTAGAATCCAAATGATAGAAATTGGTAAATAGAAGAGTATTCAGCTCTCATGAGATAACCAAATTTTGTGGGTCCAAAAACATGTCAGTGGGAAGGAGAGATCAGAATCTGGATTAGGGGTAAAAATTTGCCAAAGAAAAAATTTCTAAGAATTTCACCAAACCAGAACAAACGGATTTGTCCCATTGCCAAGAATTTGGTGCAATTCGTTTCACTCAAAACGGAGTCCCAATGAGGAAGTTAGAGCTCAACGACCATCGTTCAAAATAGGCAAATTTTCAAAAAAAAAAAAAAAAAAGGTCAAAGGAGTCAAGAAAGTTCAACCATGATGAAAGTCCCTTCAAGCCAATGACAATGTGACAAGTGTCGCAGCAGGATTCATCGAATTTGTTTAGAGGTGAAATAGTTTGATGGATTTGGCTCCTAAGGTTGAAGTTGATTTTTTTTTATGTGGAAAGACAACACAACTAGAGGCTAACATGTGGTGCATCCAGGGTCTGCCACGTTCCCCCTCTAGTGGACCCCCCTCTCCATGTTTGAAATCACATTTCACATTCTACAAGGCTTAAGTTTAATTTATTGTTGCCCCATAGAAGCCCACTATTGTTATTGGTGCACCCCTTAAATTATTATTGTTATGTAGACTCTAATTATATTGTGACCCAATAGACTCCTATATATAGAAAGTAGGTCTTATCATTTGTATCATTAAAAGAATTGTTCATCTATGTAATGTAAGGAGGTCCCCCCCTTGAAGTGGATAATTTTGAATTTGTTGATCTATATTTTGTTCTAATTGTGAGTTGGTTGTAGAAAATGAAATCAGAAAAATAATACCCATTGACTTGAAATTTGAAACTTAATGTTTTCAATTTTGGAGCTACTGTTCACTAAGAGACAAAGAGGGGACCCACCCAAATATTTCACAAAGAGTGAGAAGAGATCGGGTTCACTATTAAATTTGGGGCTCATATGTAAAGCATCAAGAGATGAGGAAGGTGGCTTCAGGTATGTTGTGAGTAGGTAAATGCACTCATTCGACAACCAAATGCAATCTCAAATGCTTCTTCCGGGGCAATGGGAGGCATGGGAGTGATGATGGGCTTGAGGGAGCTTCCGAGGAGTCAAAGAGCTTGTTTTTAGGAAGGGGCCAATGGATAAATTTTTTCTTTGTTGCACAATTTTCTTATCCAAAACAAAACCAATGAGATATTGTTATTTTTCTAAATAATTAAATTAATTTAAATATATTGATTAGTTATTATTTTTTTATAAATTAAATTGAATTTTATTATCACTTTTCTTGTTATATTATTTAAAAGAAAATTAAGAATTAGAATATATGATTACTGCCATGAACATTTACAATGTTGTATAATTTTTTCAAGAATAAACATATTTCAAATTATATTGAATAAAAGTAGCTAGATTCAAATAAAAATAACTGCCATATATAATAAGGAAAATTTTATAACCTTTTAAGGAATATTATCACCATAAATCCCAGTTACTTTGATTACCTTTATATTTTTATTTTAAAATAAAAACAAATTACATTATTAGGTTTATATTACAGATGATTAGAGTCTTTACATTGTTCACCCAGGGAATTCTCGAAGCCAAAAACTCAAGGACCAAATTCCTCACTCACACGGTCATTGTTGATTGGGATGCCTCACTTGAGCTAATAAAACTAAATCTTACTTGAGAATAACATGTGACATATATGAATATTAGAATGTTTCTTTCATATATTAGTATGTTAACGAGAAACATGTAAGATCAAATTATTCTTCTTTTTAAAATTTAAATGGGGGATAAGTTAATGTTAAATTATATTAAAAATAATTCAACTATAATGAAAATGAGTTTAATATAAAGTTTAACAAAATGAAAATAAAAAATTTTATGATAAATTTATTTTAGAATTATTAGATTAAATTGAATTAAATAACTACTACACTTAATTATATGTTTTCGTGCATATATTATTATTATTATTATTATTTAAGTTAATTATCTATTAATGAGATTTTTTTTTCATTTTTTTCAAGTTTTTATTTGTCATGGGCTTGTTACAAGGGAAACCAAATTATTGGGAAAAAATAGAGAATATGATTAAAAAATATATAGATTGTCCAAACAATGTATTTATAAACATGGAGAAAACTAAAAGAACTTGATTAACTATGAGGGCTACACAGTAAACTATGTTTACTAGAAAGCCTAAACCTATCAAAAAAGTAGACACGGTTAATTAGAGAAACCATATTCATCATGAGGCTAAGTAGAAGTAGAGATATACACCTCGATCATATTGATGTTCCCACTAGATGCAACCACTCGAACCTTGAGAGTGAGAAATATTGGATTCAATTCATTTGAGTATATTTCACATGTCATTTTGGTTGAGCTCCATATTTCCCAACATCAACAAGATTTTTTCCTTGGAATCATTATTAAGAAAATATCTAACTCATAGCATCTTCATTCTCTAATACATGTAAATAGTCAACGTGTGTTTATTTTTCCTGCCCTCGTATGCCATGCATGAGCTATCCATTCTCAGATGAATTATCAAACACATTTAAACTGGGACAAAAACCTCTCTAAACTATCATATCAACTTTAGAACCTTGTATCTCCTCCTGAACCTCCATTGGGATTTGTTCTTTGAAGCTACATGTTTAGTTTTCCATGCTTAAGTGAGTTCAAGAGCTAGTAAATTTGCTACATTTGTCATCTTCATGGATGCACTTTGTACATTTCCCTACCAATGCTAAGGGGTTAGAAGATTAACTAGATATGAATTATGCAAGAGGGGCTATAAGATGGATATTGGTGGAGCATCCAAGGCAAATAAATCATGTTCCAACTCCTAGAGACAACAAAATATTTGAGGTGGACAGAACGACAAGGATATGAACAATGGAAAAAATGAAAGTGGTGTCAAAATGGAGTACGAGACTATAATAAAGGCACATAAGGCTAGTCACCAGTCAGTGAAATCATGGCAGACTAGACGAAGAATGGGTGAAAATGACCCCAATGCTAGAGAAAAATACACAGATTGAATCGCCAAATATCATTAAGGAGCCAGAAAATAGCTTTGGATATGAGGAATGAATGTGACAGATGGAGCCAAATTCTAGAATGATGGACGAATAATGGCCACTACTAACCTCCCTTCCATGTGTGTGAGGTTCATGTGTATATCGGCCATGACAGTACAATAACTCATATGTCTCGATAGTAATGTCATATACATGCCACATATAGAGATGGAGTCCTATACGATGCATGTCACCCTAACAATCGTGGGATGTTCCAATGACTTCTCCTATCCAAAGGATCGATTCAAGAAAACATTTGTATTGATAAATAATGGCATATCATATATATATGTATTTCTTTAATAAGTCCATACTCAGAAGTGTTTGATGTTGTTTTCTCCATTCTCTTAGTTGATGTATACAAATTTATTCAATTCAATTTAAAGATTTTGTATTATTTATTAGTTTTATATACTTGTCTTAAAGTTTAAAGATAAAATTTTATCTGCTTATTTTGTTTTTTCTAGTATTTATATTGTTTAATATGGTTTGGTTAGATTTTTGATATTTACTTTAAGGATTATGAAAAAGATATAAAGGAAATGTAATTTCAAATCCTTAAAACATGGAGGGTTTTAAAGTTGTTGATGGTTTTCTAATAAGCAATTTAAATACCTAAATACTTTTAACATATTCTCGAAAAAGGATTGATTTCTCTAATTTTCATTTCCAATTAATTAAAAGTGTGAAGTTAGAGACAGGGTATGAAGATATCAAAGCGAGATTAAAGCATGGTTTTCAACCTTATATCTCCACCGTAGAGACAGTGTATGAAGAGATTAAAGCCAGATTAAAGCATGGTTTTCAACCTTATATCTCCTCCTCCTCATAGTCTATAATGACTATCATAATAGATCCCCAACCAAAAGTTGTGAAGGAAATTATAAATTATGCATAAAGAGATCAATAAATTGATTTTGAACCACAAATCTCCTTCTCCTCACAATGTTGAAGGGAATCATTGTGTGCTCATAATCATCAACCTTTAGCCTATACAAGATAGCAAACACTCTTCATGTTGGAGGGCATTAAACTAATACGTTTCCTAGCATTCTACAAATTAAACTTTGTTGAATTTGATATTTGGATAACTAAGCTTCAAATTGCAACTTCGCTCATGGCTAAATGCAGCCGTTTCATCTCCCATTCTGGCTTTCCCATCAATGGAAATTATATTATGAGACAATAGTGGCCATATTTCCTTCAAAATATTGCTAATATGGTTTTCATAGTTTGTGATTGATTGATTGTCAAGCAACTTTGACAACTAGTTTCCTTAGGCCAACCACCATTTTGCAATTCTAATCTTAAACTAAAGATCAACTATACAATTTGTAGGAGATCAATATTAAAATTACTAGAACAAATTCTATTATTTGTCACATTAAACAAATTAATAAGACGAATAAAAGCTAGTTTTAATTTTGTCTTATTATAAGTTGTAAGTTGTTGGATAATAAAAAAAATTAATGTTAAGTTTGTGCCATACAATTTATGACAAGTAAATTAGTTAGTGTGAGGTTTAGTTTTATTAAATAGTTTATTCAAATTTTATTGGAAAAATGTTTTAAATTAATAATTATTCAAATTTAGATTTCTTATAAATTAATTAATTTAATTTAAATATATTATTCATTAATTTTTTTTTGTAAAAAATATTTTTATTATTGTGATATATTATTATTTTAAAGAAAATAGATAATTAAAAAATGAATTTGACGCCATCAAGATTATAAACGGTTATTGTTAAGACAAATCTCTTGAAAATATATTTAATAAGATTAATTAGAATTCAAACAAAGATATCGCCTTAATTTTGAACAAAAATAATCCATATAAACCCATATTTTATTTTTTAAAAAAACAAATTTTGTTATTATTTGAACAAATATAAAATATTGATAATAAAAATGTTGATTCGTTGGATTTTGAATCGGGCGATTGGAACGCTTCCTCTGCAGTAGCGGCTCTAATCACTAACGGAGTGAGAAAGGATAATTTAACGGACATACTAGTTTTATGTCCCCTCTTTTAACCCGAATTTAAGTCCGGTTCCGTACCAGGGCTTAGGCATGTAATTATCAATGAAATATTTGATATAAATCCATATTTTACTTAAAAATATCAATGATTACTGCCATGAACATTTACAATGTTGTATAATTTTTTCAAGAATAAACATATTTCAAATTATATTGAATAAAAGTAGCTAGATTCAAATGAAAATAATTGCCATATATAATAAGGAAATTTTTATAACCTTTTAAGGAATATTATCACCATAAATCTTAGTTACTTTGATTACCTTTATATTTTTATTTTAAAATAAAAACAAATTACATTATTAGGTTTATATTACAGATGATTAGAGTCTTTACATTGTTCACCCAGGGAATTCTCGAAGCCAAAAACTCAAGGACCAAATTCCTCACTCACACGGTCATTGTTGATTGGGATGCCTCACTTGAGCTAATAAAAATAAATCTTACTTGAGAATAATATGCGACATATATGATTATTAGAATGTGTCTTTCATATTTTAGTAAGTTAAAGAGAAACATGTAAGATCAAATTCTTATTTTTTTTTAAATTTAAATGGGGGATAATTTAATGTTAAATTATATTAAAATAATTCAACTATAATGGAAATGAGTTTAATATAAAATAAATAAAATGAAAATAAAATTTTTATGATAAATTTATTTTAATTATTAGATTAAATTGAATTAAATAATCATTAATTTAATTATATGTTTTCGCATATATTATTATTATTATTTAGTTAATTATCTATTAATGAGATTTTTTCATTTTTTTCAAGTTATAATTTAATAAGTGCAGTTTGTTAAAAGGGAAACCAAATTATTGTGAAAAAATAGAGAATATGATTAAAAAATATATAGATTGTCCAAACAATGTATTTATAAACATAGAGAAAACTAAAAGAACTTGATTAACTATAAGGGCTACACAGTAAACTATGTTTACTAGAAATCCTAAACCTATCAAAAAAGTAGACACGGATAATTAGAGAAACCATATTCATCATGAGGCTAAGTAGAAGTAGAGATATACACGTCGATTAGATTGATGTCCACCCTAGATGCAACCACTCGAACCTTGAGAGTGAGAAATATTGGATTCAATTCATTCGAGTATCTTTCACATGTCATTTTGGTTGAGCTCCATCTTTCCCAACATCAAAATTTTTTTTTCCTTGGAATCATTATTAAGAAAATATCTAACTCATAGCATCTTCATTCTCTAATACATGTAAATAGTCAACGTGTGTTTATTTTTCCTGCCCTCGTATGCCATTCATGAGCTATCCATTCTCAGATGAATTATCAAACACATTTAAACTGGGACAGCAACCCCTCTAAACTATCATATCAACTTTAGAACCTTGTATCTCCTCCTAAACCTCCATTGGGATTTGTTCTTTGAAGCTAAATGTTTAGTTTTCCATGCTTAAGTGAGTTCAAGAGCTAGTAAATTTGCTACATTTGTCATTTTCATGAATGCACTTTGTACATTTCCCTAGCAATGCTAAGGGGTTAGTAGATTAACTAGATATGAATTATGCAAGAGGGGCTATAAGATGGATATTGGTGGAGCATGCAAGGCAAATAAATCATGTTCCAACTCCTAGAGACAACAAAATATTTGAGGTGGACAGAACGACAAGGATATGAACAATGGAAAAAATGAAAGTGGTGTCAAAATGGAGTACGAGACTATAATAAAGGCACATAAGGCTAGTCACCAGTCAGTGAAATCATGGCAAACTAGACGAAGAATGGGTGAAAATGACCCCAATGCTAGAGAAAACTACATAGATTGAATCACCAAATATCATTAAGGAGCCAGAAAATAGCTTTGGATATGAGGAATGAATGTGACAGATGGAGCCAAATTCTAGAATCATGGACGAATAATGGCCACTACTAACCTCCCTTCCATGTGTGTGAGGTTCATGTGTATATCGGCCATGACAGTATAATAACTCATATGTCTCTATAGTAATAAATATAGGCTCATGCCACATTTAGATATGGAGTCTTACATCGATGCATGTCACCCTTAACAATTGTGGGATGTGACAATGACCCCTCCCTATCCAACCTCACCCGATTCAAGAAACATTTGTATTGATAAATAATGGCATATCATATATATATGTATAACTTTAATAATCCATACCCAGCATAAATGATGTTGTTTTCTCCATTCTCTTAGTTGATGTATACAAATTTATTGAATTCAATTTAAAGATTTTGTATGTTTTATTAGTTTTATATACTTTTCTTAAAATTTAACGATAAAATTTTATCTACTTATTATATTTTTTGTAGCATTTATATTGCTTAAGATGGTTTGGTTAAATATTTTTTATATTTACTTCTCAAAGGATTATGAAAAAAACATATAAAGAAATGTAATTATAAATCCTTAAAACATGGAGGGTTTTGAAGTTGTTTATGGTGTGCTATTCGGCAGTTGGTCACTGTTTAAATACTTTTAACATATTTTCAAGAAAGGATTTATTTCTCTAATTTTCATTTCCAATTAATTAAAAGTGTGAAGTTAGAGACAGTGTATGAAGATATCAAAGCAAGATTAATGCATGGTTTTCAACCTTATATCTCCTCCGTAGAGACAATTTATGAAGATATTAAAGCCACATTAAAGAATGGTTTTCAACCTTATATCTCCTAATCCTCATAGTCTATAATGACTATCATAATAGATCCTCAACCGAAAGTTGTGGAGGACATTATAAATTATGCATAAAGAGATCAATAAATTGATTTTGAACCGTAAATCTCCTACTCCTCACAATCTTGAAGGGAATCATTGTGTGCTCATAATCATCAACCTTTACCCTATACAGGATAGCAAACACTCTTCAAGTTGGAGGGCATCAAACTAGTACGTTTCCAAGCATTCTACAAATTAAACTTTTTTGAATTTGATATTTGGATAACTAAACTTCAAATTGCAACTTCGCTCATGGCTAAATGCAGTTGTTGCCTCTCCCATTCCTGGCTTTCCCATCAATGGAATGGAAATTATATTATGAGACAGTTGCGGCTATATTTTCCGTAAAAATATCACGTGGTTTTCATAGTTTGTGATTGATTGATTGTCGGCAACTTTGACAACTAGTTTCTTTAGGCCAACCACCATTTTGCAATTCTAATTCAAATCCAAGACTGAACTATACAATTTGTAGGAGATCAATATTAAAAATTAATAGAACAAATCTTTATTATTTGTCACATTAAACAAATTAATAAGACGAATAAAGCTAGGTTTTAATTTTGTCTTATTATAAGTTGTAAGTTGTTGGATAATAAAAAAATTAATGTTGGGTTTGCGCCATACAATTTATGGTATTTGCTAAAATTAGTTAGTGTGTGAGGTTTAGTTTTATTAAATAGTTTATTCAAATTTTATTGGAAAATTGTTTTAAATTAATAATTATTCAAATTTAGATTTCTTATAAATTAATTAATTTAATTTAAATATATTATTCATTAATTTTTTTCTGTAAAAAATATTTTTATTATTGTGATATATTATTATTTTAAAGAAAATGGATAATTAAAAAACGAATTTGACGCTATCAAGATTATAAACTGTTATTGTTAAGACAAATCTCTTGAAAATATATTTAATAAGATTAATTAGAATTCAAACAAAGATATCGCCTTAATTTTGAACAAAAATAATCCATATAAACCCATATTTTATTTTAAAAAAAAACAAATTTTGTTATTATTTGACCAAATATAAAATATTGATAATAAAAATGTTGATTCGTTGGATTTTGAATCGGGCGATTCGAACGCTTCCTCTGCAGTAGCGGCTCTAATCACTAACGGAGTGAGAAAGGATAATTTAACGGACATACTAGTTTTATGTCCCCTCTTTTAACCCGAATTTAACTCCGGTTCCGTACCATGGCTTAGGCATGTAATTATCAATGAAATATTTGATATAAATCCATATTTTACTTAAAAATATCAATGATTACTGCCATGAACATTTACAATGTTGTATAATTTTTTCAAGAATAAACATATTTCAAATTATATTGAATAAAAGTAGCTAGATTCAAATGAAAATAATTGCCATATATAATAAGGAAATTTTTATAACCTTTTAAGGAATATTATCACCATAAATCTTAGTTACTTTATTACCTTTATATTTTTATTTTAAAATAAAAACAAATTACATTATTAGGTTTATATTATAGATGATTAGAGTCTTTACATTGTTCACCCAGGGAATTCTCGAAGCCAAAAACTCAAGGACCAAATTCCTCACTCACATGCTCATTGTTGATTGGGATGCCTCACTTGAGCTAATAAAACTAAATCTTACTTGAGAATAACATGTGACATATATGAATATTAGAATGTGTCTTTCATATATTAGTATGTTAACAAGAAACATGTAAGATCAAATTCTTCTTCTTTTTAAAATTTAAATGGGGGATAAGTTAATGTTAAATTATATTAAAAATAATTCAACTATAATGAAAATGAGTTTAATATAAAGTTTAACAAAATGAAAATAAAAAATTTTATGATAAATTTATTTTAGAATTATTAGATTAAATTGAATTAAATAACTACCACACTTAATTATATGTTTTCGTGCATATATTATTATTATTATTATTATTATTATTATTTAAGTTAATTATCTATTAATGAGATTTTTTTTTCATTTTTTTCAAGTTTTTATTTGTCATGGGCTTGTTACAAGGGAAACCAAATTATTGGGAAAAAATAGAGAATATGATTAAAAAATATATAGATTGTCCAAACAATGTATTTATAAACATAGAGAAAACTAAAAGAACTTGATTAACTATAAGGGCTACACAGTAAACTATGTTTACTAGAAATCCTAAACCTATCAAAAAAGTAGACACGGATAATTAGAGAAACCATATTCATCATGAGGCTAAGTAGAAGTAGAGATATACACGTCGATTAGATTGATGTCCCCCCTAGATGCAACCACTCGAACCTTGAGAGTGAGAAATATTGGATTCAATTCATTCAAGTATCTTTCACATGTCATTTTGGTTGAGCTCCATCTTTCCCAACATCAACAAAATTTTTTCCTCGGAATCATTATTAAGAAAATATATAACTCATAGCATCTTCATTCTCTAATACATGTAAATAGTCAACGTGTGTTTATTTTTCCTGCCCTCATATGCCATTCATGAGCTATCCATTCTCAGATGAATTATCAAACACATTTAAACTGGGACAACAACCTCTCTAAACTATCATATCAACTTTAGAACCTTGTATCTCCTCCTAAACCTCCATTGGGATTTGTTCTTTGAAGCTAAATGTTTAGTTTTCCATGCTTAAGTGAGTTCAAGACTAGTAAATTTGCTACATTTCTCATTTTCATGAATGCACTTTGTACATTTCTAATGCTAAGGGGTTAGTAGATTAACTAGATATAGGATATGCAGAAGGGCTATAAGATGGATATTGGTGGAGCATCCAAGGCAAATAAATCATGTTCCAACTCCCTAGAGGCAATGAAAATATTTGAGGTGGACGGAAAGACAAGGATATGAACAATGGAAAAAACGAAAGTGGTGCCAAAATGGAGTGCGATACTATAATAAAGGCACATAAGGCTAATCACCACTCAGAGAAATCATGGCAGACTAGAGGGAGAATGGGTGAAAATGACCTCAATGCTAGAGAAAACTACACGGATTGAATCACCAAATATCATTAAGGAGCCATAAAATAGCTTTGGATATGAGGAATGAATATGGTTCATGTATATCGGCCATGACATTATAATAACTCATATGTCTCTATAGTAATAAATATAGGCTCATGCCACATTTAGATATGGAGTCTTACATCGATGCATGTCACCCTTAACAATTGTGGGATGTAATGATGACCCCTCCCTATCAACCTCACTAGATTCAAGAAACATTTGTATTGATAAATAATGGCATATCATATATATATGTATAACTTTATAAATCCATACCAGCCATAAATACAGTTGTGTTTTCTCCATTCTCTTAGTTGATGTATGCAAATTTATTATGAATTCAATTTAAAGATTTTGTATGTTTTATTAGTTTTATATACTTGTCTCAAAGTTTAAAGATAAAATTTTATCTACTTATTATGTTTTTTCTAGTATTTATATTGTTTAAGATGGTTTGGTTAGATTTTTTTGATATTTACTTCTCAAAGGATTATGAAAAAAAGATATAAAGAAATGTAATTTCAAATCCTTAAAACATGGAGGGTTTTGAAGTTGTTGATGGTTTTCTATTGGGAAATTGGTCACTGTTTAAATACTTTTAACATATTCTCGAAACAGGATTGATTTCTCTAATTTTCATTTCCAATTAATTAAAAGTGTGAAGTTAGAGACAGGGTATGAAGATATCAAAGCGAGATTAAAGCATGGTTTTCAACCTTATATCTCCTCCGTAGAGACAGTGTATGAAGAGATTAAAGCCAGATTAAAGCATGGTTTTCAACCTTATATCTCCTCCTCCTCATAGTCTATAATGACTATCATAATAGATCCTCAACCGAAAGTTGTGAAGGACATTATAAATTATGCATAAAGAGATCAATAAATTGATTTTTAACCATAAATCTCCTACTCCTCACAATCTTGAAGGGAATCATTGTGTGCTCATAATCATCAACCTTTAGCCTATACAGGATAGCAAACACTCTTCAAGTTGGAGGACATTAAACTAATACGTTTCCTAGCACTCTACAAATTAAACTTTTTTGAATTCGATATTTGGATAACTAAACTTCAAATTGCAACTTCGCTCATGGCTAAATGCAATCGTTGCCTCTCCCATTCTGAATTTCCCATCAATGGAAATTATATTATGAGACAATACTGGCCATATTTCCTTAAACATATTTCTAATATGGTTTTCATAGTTTGTGATTGATTGTCAAGCAACTTTGACAACTAGTTTCCTTAGGCCAACCACCATTTTGCAATTCTAATCTTAAACTACGCTTTTGATCCTAATGAGTTTTAGATTTTTTGTAATTTTTAATGTTATGTCAATATAAAAATGTTTTAGGATTTTTATGTCACATTTACCGTGTGATATGTAATATAATAGAGAGAAAAAATATTTGCAAAAATACTCACTTCATTTTTGAATTTTTGAATGTATTGAATTTATAGTCTTTGAAAAAAATGATTTTTTATTATCATAAAAGTACAATTTTAATATCTTTTCAATTTTGTATGATGAACAATCTATTTCAAATATATGTGAAAATTACTTCTTCAAAATTAATATAAAATTAAATACTAACTTAATAATTATAATATATTAATATATATGAAACACATATATTTTTTAAATATTTAAAACCAAAATAGTTTAAAAACAACATAATAAGAAATTAAAAAAATAAATTAAAATATGTAATAAAACTAATAAGTTAAAAAAAACATAATAAAAACTCAAAAAAATTTAAAATATATAAACTAGTGCTTATTTTAATAGAGGAAACCAATGTGAAATTCATACTTTTATTTACTATCTTTTTTAAATTTTGAAACAATACAATATATGGATAAATGAAAATATATAAAGCATTGCTTATTTTAAGAAAGCATGAAACAATGTGAAATTCATACTTTTGTTTACTAATTTTTTTAATTTTAAAACAATAAAATATATCGATATTTATATTAATGATAAAAGTAATATATCAATATTTATATTGATGTTACAAGTATAATAAAATTGTTGTTAAATATGAAAATATTTCTTTTTAAATATACAAATGTTTAAGGGTATTTGTGTTAATTTGAAAATTTTAAGATAGCTAAATATATAAGAAATACATTTTTTTTTTTAACCAAAAATATAATCTATTAAAATAAATTACACATAAATATAACTAGTATCTTTTTATTATAGTTAACTTTAATTAATAAACTTTAATAAATAACTTTAATATCCTATATATTGTAATAAATAACATAAACTATTGATATGTATTTTAAATCCTTATACCTTCTTGAATGTATATACATTAAAACTCTATATGTTTTAAATTGCTACCTTTTAGTCCTATATTATAGAGTAGATCACGGTACATTTACAAGATCCCAAAAAATAAGATAAGCAATTTTAGAAACTATTATTTATTATATTTTATTTGTAAATGTAAAATTAATAAGAGGCCAAAGTACATGATATGGAAAAAAGTGCTCTACTAAGGCTTTGTTAGCACAGTTGTAACTTTTTTTCCATTAGTCCTCTTCCCTAAACACGTCATGCACTGCTTCTGTAGGGTTATGAACCTCTCCAGGCTTGAGTGGAAGGGTCAATGTCAGGACTGTCGTGGTGAGAGGGGTCAGATTCCTACCGCGATGCAAAAAACTAGACACCCTTTGTGCAAGGTCATCATGTTAATAGATCGAACGACTCCTCCTTAACTGCAGAAACGCCAGTTATGGGGGTTTAGCGCCAAGCAAATGAAGGTCGAATTTCATGCCTTCCTAAGGTGGAAATCAGTCACAAATTTTTGATCCCAAACAATCACTTGGAAAATGCTTGATAGTAGATGAAAGATCATGCATTGATCTACAAATTATTGGGGATTTGGCCTCGAGAACAAGATATTCTAGCCTCGATCGAGAAAAAGTGGTCCACAATGAGAAATTTTGAGGTTCGAATCACGTGAAAAGGCTTCTTCACCATGATCTTTCAATATCTAGAGGATTGCAAGAGGATCTTAAAAAAAAAACCATATTTTATGGGAAGTGCAAGCCTCTTCATCCTCTATTGGGAGGAATTCTACAACCTCGACAAAGAAGAATTCACCGCGGCTCTTGTCTACATCTGGATCTATTCCCTCCTAAATGATTTTTTTAAACCTCACATCCTGGAAGGAATCAGGAACTCAATAGGAGCGTTTGTAAAAAAATTGCAGATCACCAAACACCGATGACATGTGACCTATGCCCCGATCTGTGTCCATATGAACATATCTCAACTGCTACCAGAATCCATTGATCTAATCTACCACTACTCTACATGGACCGAACTGTTGGATTATGAACTTGTCCCTTTAAAATGTCATTATCGTCATGAGTATGGCCATATCTTCCAAGATTTCTCATTTAAAGTAGCAGACGAATATCGAGCGGCTGTGCTGGCTAAGGATGGTACGTATATCAACTTTAGAGTGTTGATCATTTACTCATGCATGGGTGTTGAATTGTGTTGGTCGATTGATCGAAGAGGCCTGCTTTTTTATTTGTGTTTGCTCGATGAGTTTTGACACCAAGATGAAAGAGTAAATGGAGATATTCAAATGATGTGATTTTTTTTCCTTTGAAGGAGCACAGGGATATGTCTTCAGGTTATGCTTCTTGCATGATATGTTTTTTTGATTGATAGTTGTGCTTGTGACAAGATGTCGCAGGATTTTTAAAGGTTGACTATTGTGTAAGAGGTTCATGCTTAGCCTTTATTGTCAAATCCATGGCATGAGTAGCATGTCAAATTGAAGGATGAGGGAAAGACGGAAAATATGTCAATGAATTTGCAACCAAAATGTTTGCAGTCATTGTAGAACATTTTATGTGTTGATGCCAAGAAGAGAAAGAGATGGCGAATGAATTACTACAGATGTGGACTTTGGAACCATGGAGGTAAAATAATGGCCATTATTTTCTTATTACTGTAGATTTTAGAACTCATTGTTTCATTTCGCTCAAATGTGTTTAACTTGGGAAAGTGGTTTTCAAGGAGAAGCTTGCACCAAATGCATGTATGTGAAAAACGAAGAACATGATTCTCAAAGGGAAGAAAATGAGTTAGTTTTCCAAAAACCAAGGGATTGATTTGGTAAGTAAAAGTGTTATATAAGTCAACAAGCAACCAACACATGTTGGATTGGTTTAGCAGCAAAAGGAGAACATTGTTTGAAGCACTAAGCCATTTGGAAGGCAATACATTTCAGTGAACCCAAATTGTTTCCATGGCGACTTTTCCAAGTAGAATCAAGACGATATAACTTGGGAATCAGCTGTCATGAGATAACCATATTTTGTGGGTCCAAAAGCATGTCAGTGGGAAGGATAGATCAGAATATGGATTAGGGGTAAAAATTTTCCAAAGAAAAAATTTATAAGAATTTTACCAAGCCAGAACGACCGGATTTGACCCATTGCCAAGAATTTGGTGCAATTCGTTTCACTCAAAATGGAGTTCGTATGAGGAAGTTAGAGCTCAGTGACCATCGTTAAGAATAGGCAAATTTTCAAAAAAAAAAAAAAAAAGGTCAATGGAGTCAAGACAGTTCAACCATGATGAAAGTCCCTCCAAGCCAATGACAATGTGACAAGTGTAATAGCAGGATTCATCGAATTTGTTTGGAGGTGAAATTGTTTTATGGATTTGGATCCTAAGGTTGAAGTTGATTTTTTTTTTATGTGGAAAGACAACACAACCAGAGGCTAACATGTGGTGCATCTAGGGTCTGCCACATTCCCCCTCTAGTGGACCCCCCTCTCCATGTTTCAAATCACATTTCATATTCTACAGGGCTCAATTTTAATTTATTGGTGCCCCATAGAAGCCCACTATTGTTATTGGTGCACCCCTTAAATTATTACTGTTATTTAGACTCTAATTATATTGTGACCCAACAGACTCCTATATATAGAAAGTAGGTCTTATCATTTGTATCATCAAAGAATCGTTCATTTATGTAATGTAAGGAGATCCCCCCATCAAAGTGGATAATTTTTAATTAGTTGATCTATATTTTGTTCTATTTGTGAGTTGTTTGTAGAAAATGAAATCAGAAAAACAATACCCATTGACATGAAATTTGAAACTTAATGTTTTCAATATTGGAGCTACAGTTCACTGAGAGACAAAGAGGGGACCCACCCAAATATTTCACAAAGAGTGAGAAGAGATCGGTTTCACTATTAAATTTGGGGCTCATGTGTAAAGCATCAAGAGATGAGGAAGGTGGCTTCAGGTATGTTGTGAGTAGGTAAATGCACTCATTCGACAACCAAAGACAATCTCAAATGCTTCTTCTGGGGCAAAGGGAGGCATGGGAGTGATGATGGGCTTGAGGTAGCTTCCGAGGAGTCGAAGAGCTATTTTTTAGGAAGGGGCCAATGGATAAATTTTTTCTTTGTTACACAATTTTCTTATCCAAAACAAAACCAAAGAGATATTGTTATTTTTCTAAATAATTAAATTAATTTAAATATATTGATTAATTATTATTTTTTTATAAATTAAATTGAAGTTTATTATCATTTTTCTTGTTATATTTTTTTTTTTAAATTAAGAATTAGAATATATGATTACTGCCATCAATATTTACAACGTTGTATAATGTTTTCAGGAATAAACATATTTATTGATTATATATAATAGTCCAAAAATTATATTGAATAAAATTAGCTAGATCCAAATGAAAATAATTGCCATATATAATAAGGAAATTTTTCTAACCTTTTAAGGAATATTATCACCATAAATACTAGTTACTTTGATTACCTTTATATTTTTATTTTAAAATAAAAAAAATTTACATTATTAGGTTTATATTACAAATGATTAGAGTCTTTACAATGTTCACCCAGGAATTCTCGAAGCCAAAACCTCAAGGACCAAATTCCTCACTCACACGGTCATCGTTGATTGGGATGCCTCACTTGAGCTAATAAAACTAAATCTTACTTGAGAATAATATGTGACATATATGAATATTAGAATGTGTCTTCCATATTTTAGTAAGTTAAAGAGAAACATGTAAGATCAAACTCTTATTTTTTTTAAAATTTAAATGGGGGATAATTTAATGTTAAATTATATTAAAAATAATTCAACTATAATGAAAATGAGTTTAATATAAAGTTTAACAAAATGAAAATAAAACTATTTATGATAAATTTGTTTTAGAATTATTAGCTTAAATTCAATGAAATAACTACTACACTTAATTATATGTTTTTCATGCATATATATATTATTATTATTATTTAAGTTAATTATCTATTAATGAGAAATTTTTTTCATTTTTTTTTGAAGTTTTTATTTTTCATGGGCTTGTTACAAGGGAAACCTAATTACTGCGAAAAAATAGAGAATATCATAAAAAAATATATAGATTGTCCAAACAATGTATTCATAAACATAGAGAAAATAAAAAAACTTGATTAACTATAAGGGCTACACACTAAACTATGTTTACTAGAAAGGCTAAGCATATCAAAAAAGTAGACATGGATAATTAGAGAAACCATATTCATCATGAGGCTAAATATAAGTAGATATATACACCTCGATCAGATTGATGTTCCCCATAGATGCAACCACCCGAACCTTGAGAGTGAGCAATATGGGATTCAATTCATTCGAGTATCTTTCACATGTCATTTTGGTTGAGCACCATCTTGCCCAACATCAACAAGATTTTTTCCCTGGAATCATTATTAAGAAAATCTCTAACTCATATCATCTTCATTCTCTAATAGATGTAAATAGTCAACGTGTGTTTATTTTTCCTGCCCTCGTATGCCATGCGTGAGCTATCCATTCTCAGATGAATTATCAAACACCTTTAAACTCGGAAAAAAAAATCTCCCAACTATCATATCAACTTTAGAACCTTGTATCTCCTCCTGAACCTCCATTGGGATTTGTTCTTTGAAGCTACATGTTTAGTTTTCCATGCTTAAGTGAGTTCAAGAGATAGTAAATTTTCTACATTTGTCATTTTCATGGATGCACTTTGTACATTTCCTTACCAAGGTTAAGGGGTTAGGGGATTAACTAGATATGAATTCTGTAAGAGGGGCTACAAGATGGAGATTGGTGGAGTATCCAAGGCAAATAAATCATGTTCCAACTCCTAGAGACAACAAAATATTTGAGGTGGACGGAACGAAAACGATATGAACAATGGAAAAAACAAAAGTGGTGTCAAAATGGAGTCTAAGACTATAATAAAGGCACATAAGGGTAGTCACCACTCAAAGAAATCATGGTATACTAGAGGGAGAATGGGTGAAAATGACCCCAATTCTAGAGAAAACTACGTAGATTGAATCACCAAATATCATTAAGGATCCCTAAAATAGCTTTGGATATGAGGAATGAATGTGAGAGATGGAGCCAAATTCAAGAATGATGGAGGAATAATGGCCACTACTAACCTCCCTTCCATGTGTGTGAGGTTCATGTGTATATGGTCCATGACAATACAATAACTCATATGTGTCTATAGTAATAAATATAGAATCATGCCACATTTAGAGATGGAGTCTCACATGGATGCATGTCACCCTTAACAATTGTGGGATGTGACAATGACCCCTCCCTATCCAACCTCACCCGATTCAAGAAAGATTTGTATTGATCAACGATGGCATATCATATATATGTATAACTTTAATAATCCATACCCAACATAAATGATGTTGTTTTCTCCATTCTCTTAGTTGATGTATACACATTTATTGAACACAATTTAAAGATTTTGTATGTTTTATTAGTTTTATATACTTTTCTTAAAATTTAAAGATAAAATTTTATCTACTTATTATGTTTTTTCTAGCATTTATATTGTTTAAGATGGTTTGGTTAGATTTTTTTGATATTTACTTCTGAAAGGATTATGAAAAAAAGATATAAAGAAATGTAATTTCAAATCCTTAAAACATGGAGGGTTTTGAAGTTGTTGATGGTGTGCTATTGGGCGGTTGGTCACTGTTTAAATACTTTTAACATATTCTCAAAAAGGATTGATTTCTCTAATTTTAATTTCCAATTAATTAAAAGTGAAGTTAGAGACAGTGTATGAAGATTTCAAAGTGAGATTAAAGCATGGTTTTCAACCTTATATCTCCTTTGTAGAGACAGTGTATGAAGATATTAAAGCCATATTAAAGCATGGTTTTCAACCTTATATCTCCTCCTCCTCATAGTCTATAATGACTATCATAATATATCCTCAACCGAAATTTGTGAAGGACGTTATAAGTTATGCATAAAGAGATCAACAAATTGATTTTGAACAAGAAATCTCCTACTGCTCACAATCTTGAAGGGTATCATTGTGTGCTCATAATCATCAGCCTTTAGCCTATACAGGATAGAAAACACTCTTCAAGTTAGAGGGCATTAAACTAATATGTTTCCTATCTTTCTACAAATTAAACTTTTTTGAGTTTGATATTTGGATAACTAAACTTCAAATTGCAACTTCGCTCATGGCTAAATGCATCTCTTGCCTCTCCCATTCTGAGTTTCCCATCAGTGGAAATTATATTATGAGACAATACTGGCCATATTTCCTTCAAAATATTTCTAATATAGTTTTCATAGTTTGTGATTGATTGTCAAGCAACTTTGACAACTAGTTTCCTTAGGCCAACCACCATTTTGCAATTGTAATCTTAAACTAAAGCTCAACTGTACAATTTGTAGGAGATTAGTATTAAAATTACTAGAACGAATTCTATTATTTGTCACATTAAACAAATTAATAAGACGAATAAAAAACTAATTATAATTTTGTCTTATTATAAGTTGTAAGTTGTTGGATAATAATAAAAATTAATTATAAGTTTGTGCCATGAAATTTATGACAAGTATATGTTGTTGGATAAAAAAAATTAATTATAAGTTTGTGCCATGCAATTTATGACAAGTAAATTAGTTAGTGTGTGAGGTTTAGTTTTATTAAATAGTTTATTCAAATTTTATTGGAAAATTGTTTTAAATTAATAATTATTTATATTTAGATTTTTTATAAATTAATTTAAATATATTATTCATTAATTTTTTTTGGTAAAAAATATTTTTATTATTACGGTATATTATTATTTTAAAGAAAATGGATGATTAAAAAATGAAATAATCCTTGAAAATATATTTAATAAGATTAATTAGAATTCAAACAGAGATATCGCCTTAATTTTGAACAAAAATAATCCATATAAACCCATATTTTATTTAAAAAAAAAAAAAAATTGTTATTATTTGACCAAATATAAAATATTGATAATAAAAATGTTGATTCGTTGGATTTTGAATAGGGCGATTCGAACGCTTCCTGTGCGACAGCGGCTCTAATCACTAACAGAGTGAGAAAGGATAATTTAACGAACATACTAGTTTTATGACCATTCTTTTAACCCTAATTTAACTCCGGTTCCATACCAGGACTTAAGCATGTAATTATCAATGAAATATTTTATATAAATCCATATTTTACTTAAAAATATCAAACTTTATTATTATTATTTGACGTGATATAAAATATTGATAATAAAATTGTTGTTTCGTTGGATTTTGAATCAGGCGATTCGAACCGCTTCCTCTGCCACAGCGGCTCTAATCACCGTTTTATGACCGTTCTTCTAACCCTAACTTAACTCTGGTTCCGTACCAGGGCTTCGGGATGTAATTATCAATCAAATGAACCGTTAGAAGTTGTTGAGGCTCTCCCTTCAAAAATTCGATGATGATTATTTGCTTTTAATATTTACCATGTTAAGCATGATGTGGATAATTTTTCGAGTTACTCTCATATTTAACGTAAACATATCAGTAACCAAGTACATTTTGTTTGAGATTTATTATAAATTTTTAATTTTAAAATATGACCCTTCCAATTATATTAAGATGTTTCGCTGAAAATAAAATATCTAACACTAGAGTTAAATATAGTTAAGATAGTTAAGACATGTGAATGAAAAATTTAGATCAATAAATAGGAAGTCAATATGTTGAAATTTTTGTGGTTAATAATTTTATTTGGAAAATTTAAAGGTACATTTCATCATTATACATTTATATAAGCTAAATACTTATAATTGATATCAATCATATTTATTTTATTAATTAAATGTAGTTGTGCTAATTAAAAATTAAATTTGTAATCCAAATAAGTTCATAATTTAAAATTTCACAATGAAAATGAAAAAAAGTCAAATTGTTAATCGTCCTTTTAACGAGTGTTAATTAAATTTGTAATCAAATAAAGCTCAACATTTCAAATTTCACAATGAAAATGCAAAGAAGTCAAACTGGGAATCGTACCTTTATCGAGTGTTTATTTGGCATGTGTTCAGACTGGTTAATTTGACGAGACATGTACATCTTAGTAAGAAAATCCATAAATTTCAAATTTAATCATTAATGCTGCATCTGAGTAAGAAAACTCATTTATTTCAAATTTTACCATTAGTGAGCAGATGGTTTGAGGAATTGGATGTAAAATTTCACACATCCTCAATGAAACCCTAACAGATGATGGTTTGATAATCTTGTTGGAACAGATTGCCCTAGCACGAGCATTTGGATGAACAACTGTGGATGAGGTGGCCCTATGGGGCGCTAAAGAATTGTTGAGGAATATTAGGGTTTCTTGGTTCAGTTTGAGGAATATTAGAGTTTGTGTTAGTTTGATTAGGGTTTTTTGGTTTAGTTTGAGGAAGATTAGGGTTTGTGTTAGTTTGAGAAGTTGGATTGATGCAGGTGACATGTACCTCATGAATTTACTATTTGTTACATTAAACAAATAAATAATAAAATTTTAATAGTAAATTGGCTACATATAATTTATAAATTTCTGACATGTAAATTAGGTGTTTCAAGTGGGTTTATTCAATATTTCAAATTTTATGTATTCCTTTTTTATTATAAAATTATTAATAAAATTTTAGTCATAAGATTGTATCTTACTATTTATAAAATATAAATTGGTTAGTTGATATAAGGTTTAATCTTGTCAAATTATTAATTCAAAATTTATAAAATAACGTTGATAATAATCTATAAATATTAAAAATTATCCAAACTCAATCTAACCTAACACATATCTAATAACCTCATCTTATATATAGATTACACAATCTTAATAACAAAATACTCCTAAAATTTAAAAACAAAATACCATTAGTAAAATGGATTTTAATTTTTCAAAATATAACCGATCATGAACCATGGAATAAAAAGTTCGTCTGTACAGAAGGTCCAATGCGGAATTTAAATTAAATTAAAAGTCATCAGTTAGAAAAATAATAATAGTATGGAGGAATTGTAGATCGTCCTCGTATGGGAAACTTAAACCCAAGTCAAGGTATATAATTTTCGGCGTAAATAGTAAGGAAAGAAAAAAAAATTAACGACAATGGTATGAATCTCCTTAGATTCAATGATAGTATCCAAGGACTGATATACACCAATGTTAAATAAGTCGTTGCAGAGGCAACGTGTTAATACATAGCTGAAGTTCTCATGAGTACCGACATGTATCAGAGAGAGAAAGGTATTACATATTCTTCAACGAAAAAGGCAACGAGCTCTTAAGAAGTATTCAGATGAATGAGGTAGCCATTATTTACCTGTAATAGAATATATGGAAATTTCATCAGTTAAATAAATAAGTGAATAATTAAACGAAGGAAAATGTAAGGGCAATCTTGTTTAAGGGGCTGAATCAGGTTGAATTCTATAACAAAAATTATTACCTGGTCAGTGAATGGCTCTGGAAGTATCCATCTGGGTTAAAAATATGTAGAAAAAAATCGAACTAAGATTTTAGCAAGATAATCGTAACCAAATTCACCTATAGAAGAAATTTATGAAAGGCATATTTTTTATGCACAGAGAAAATCGTACCTAGATAAATAATACCCAGTCTCTGATAAGAGTCATTGTTAAAGCTCTTGGTCATCGCAGAACTCAGTTGGGAACTGAAGACTATGGAGGACAAAACCCCTCGCCTCATCTTTGCAACAAATCGCGTACACAAAACTTCCATAGATTAGATGAAGCCATCACTAATATCAGTCAATTGGTTCTGAGAAACAAGGAATTAATAATATGAAATGGACGGATGATAATACACCGATTTGGCAATAAAAATAATTATAAAACTATATAACAATACAAAAATCCCTCACGGAAGAAAATACTGGGGATATAAAGTCCATTTAGGCTTTCGCTCTGAATCTTATGATGAGTAGAAGTGAAAATAAAATCATAGCAACCAAATACACAATACGTTTCCTTACTATTAAGACCAAAATGTTGGAAAACGTAAGTTACCTCTGTGTATGGCTGAGGGAGTGCTACGAAGCAAGCGTCTTGCATCATTAAGTCGCCGCGATTGAATAGAGAGGCCAAAGCGATAGCAAACAAAGAATGGTTGCAGAATGGTAGGTCGAATAGAGAAGCGAACAAGGGTTACAGTTCAACTCTTATAGTAAACATATACGGTAACCCTAATAAAATCTAGCCGTCCAAGTGGAAACAATCTATAGACTATCACATGGATCGACAACGATCTTGAAAATTCATTTCGGTAGGAATTCAATAAAAGCAGACGTACAAGTACCTCAAGATTTAATATCCATTCAGACGAGTAAACGAATAGTACTATAAAATATATTTTAACTCAGAGTAGAGGATACGAGCAAATCCATAGATCGAATACCAAGGTACGATGAGCCGTGTATGATAAAGGCGAGGTAATTGACATGCATATCCCAACGTAGAAATTACGAAACCATTACACCAAAACACGACAAAGTACCTGGGGTGTACTCCATATCACCCAAGTAAGAGAACGATAAAGTCATGTAAGATAGAACAATAGTAAGGTATGCCAACGCCTATGTGAAGAACAATATATAATTGTTGGATGAGTACAATATGTTGCCAAGAACGTAGATCATGGAGGTGGAAATTTTCTAATGATTTTAAATTAAAGGGAATCACCAACAGAATAAAAATCATCATATCTTATATATATATATATATATATATATAGGATGGATGTTATATGTGTATATGCTGGAGATTATATTAATTGTATATAGTGGATTATATATATATATATATATGTGGTGATTTAAAGTGAAAGGAGAGTTAGTTTTAGAGGGACAACCTTAAGAAAAAAAAATTTAGTATGGGGAAGTAGAGGGACATGACATGGTTAGATTTTTTTGATATTTACTTCTCAATGGATTATGAAAAAAAGATATAAATAAATGTAATTTCAAATCCTTAAAACATGGAGGGTTTTGAAGTTATTTATAGTGTGCTATTGGGCATTGAGTCACTGTTTAAATACTTTTAACATATTCTCAAAAAAGGATTGATTTCTCTAATTTTCATTTCCAATTAATTAAAAGTATGAAGTTAGAGACAGTGTATGAAGATATCAAAGTGATATTAAAGCATGGTTTTCAACCTTATATCTCCTCCGTAGAGACAGAATATGAAGATATTAAAGCCAGATTAAAGCATGGTTTTCAACCTTATATCTTCTCCTCCTCATACTCTATATTGACTATCATAATAGATCCTCAACTGAAAGTTGTGAAGGACATTATAAATTATGCATAAAGAGATCAATAAATTGATTTTGAACCATAAATCTCCTACTCCTCACAATCTTGAAGGGAATAATTGTGTGATAATAATCATCAACCTTTAGCCTATACATGATAGCAAACACTCTTCAAGTTGGTGGGCATTAAACTAATACGTTTCCTAGCATTCTACAAATTAAAATTTTTTGAATTTGATATTTGGATAACTAAACTTCAAATTGCAACTTTGCTCATGGCTAAATGCAGCCGTTGCCTCTCGCATTCTGACTTTCCCATCAATCGAAACTATATTATGAGACAATATTGGCCATATTTCCTTCAAAATATTGCTAATATGGTTTTCATTGTTTGTGATTGATGGTTTTCCTTAGGCCAACCACCATTTTGCAATTCTAATCTTAAACTAAAGATCAACTGTACAATTTGTAGGAAATTAATATTAAAATTAATAGAAAAAATTCTATAATTTGTCACATTAAACAAATTAATAAGACGAATAAAATGCTAATTATAGTTTTGTCTTATTGTAAGTTGTAAGTTGTTGGATAGTAAAAAAAATTAATTATAAGTTTGTGCCATGCAATTTATGACAAGTATATGTTGTTGGATAAAAAAAATTAATTATAAGTTTGTGCCATACAATTTATGACAAGTAAATTAGTTAGTGTGTAAGGTTTAGTTTTATTAAATAGTTTATTCAAATTTTATTGGAAAATTGTTTTAAATTAATAATTATTCAAATTTCGATTTTTTTATAAATTAATTAAGTTAATTTAAATATATTATATTTATAAAATAATTAAATTAATTTAAATATATTATTCATTAATTTTTTTTGGTAAAAAATATTTTTATTATTATGATATGTTATTATTTTAAAGAAAATGGATAATTAAAAATGAAATTGACGCTATCAAGATTATAAACTGTTATTGTTAAGACAAATATCTTGAAAATATATTTAATAAGACTAATTAGAATTCAAACAGAGATATCGCCTTAATTTTGAACAAAAATAATCCATATAAACTCATATTTTATTTAAAAAAAAAAACAAATTTTGTTATTATTTGACCAAATATAAAATATTGATAATAAAAATGTAGATTCGTTGGATTTTGAATAGGGCGATTCGAACGCTTCCTGTGCAGCAGCGGCTCTAATCACTAACGGAGTGAGAAAGGATAATTTAACGGACATACTAGTTTTATCACCGTTCTTTTAACCGTAATTTAACTCCGGTTCCGTGACACGGCTTAGGCATGTAATTATCAACGAAATATTTGATATAAATCCATATTTTACTTAAAAAAATATCAAACTTTATTATTATTATTTGACGGGATATAAAATATTGATAATAAAATTGTTGATTCGTTGGATTTCAAATCTGGCAATTCGAACTGGTTCCTCTCCCGCAGCGGCTCTACGGAGTGAAGGATAATTTAACGGCAATACTAGTTTTATGACCGTTCTTTTAACCGTAACTTAACTCTGGTTCCGTACCAGGCCTTCCGGATGTAATTATCAATCAAATGAACCGTTAGAAGTTGTTGAGGCTCTCCCTTCAAAAATTCGATAATATTTACCATTTTAATATTTAATATTATTATTATTTGCTTTTAATATTTACCATTTTAAGCATGATGTGGATAATTTTTCTTACTCTCATATTTAACTTAAACATATCAGTAACTAAGTACATTTTTTTTGGGATTTATTATAAATTTTTAATTTTAATTTTTTAATTTTAAAATTTGACCCTTCGAATAATATTAAGGTGTTTTGCTGAAAATAAAATATCTAACACTAGAGTTAAAGATATTTAAGACATGTGAATGAAAAATTTAGATTAATAAATAGAAAGCCAATATTGAGAAATTTTTGTGGTTAATAATTTTATTTGGAAAATTTTGTAACACCTCCAAGTTCTATGCTTTTCAAATAAGACATTTGAACATAAATCCAAAGGGGAGTGGACCCCAATGGATAATTATTGTGTGGATGTGGTTAACTATTTATTTATGAAAAATAAATAAAATATTGTGTATGCACTATGACCAGATGAGAAAGTGAGATCACATGCCTAATCCATGAGGTGATGGAAAAGGAAAAAGACTTTCCCCAAAATCTTTCAAAAAAATCCTTGAAAGAAATTATTTCTAATTTAGATTTTTGAGGAAAAAATCTAAATTTCCCCAATGAAGAGGAGTAGTTGGGAAGAGGTGAGAAAAAGCTGGAAAAGCTAAGGAAAAGCTTAAAGCAGCTTTAAAGAGTCCCAAAATGGGAAGCCTAGGCTAAACAGGAATAAACCATCCTGAAATTCTGGACGCAGAATTGGAAACAGGCTTTGGGGAAAGCATAGCTTAAATAAGCTACTCCAGAACAGATTGAGGTTAGTCTGTTCTTGGAGGATCTCAGCTCGGGGGTGAGTTCTGGAGATAAACGAACTCAACGGTTGGGAGGACTGGTCATAGTAGCGGTATGCATGCACAAATTTGGAGATTTATTTAAGTCTGTATTAAATATATCAATGTTTTATGAATTGTGATGTTATGGCTCATTATGCAATTTATGAATTGTTATGTTATGGTTCATTATGTAAATTTTAGATTGATTATTGGTTCAGTAACTCATGCAATTTCAAACTAGAGCTATGGATAGCAGAGACAAATGGTTGGATTATAGGGATGATTACCTTGTAGTAATGAAGTAGAGATGATAGATTGTTTGAATATCTAATCTAATAACAATGTACAGGTGTAGCTTGTTGTCTTTTAAATGAATATATGAGTTGCTGTGTGTATAAACAGAAAATGTTAGCAAAACAGTAACCAGGAACAGCAAGGGCAAAACCACTAAACCAATCATAACAGTATTGCTGGCAGTAGAATGGTCATACTGCAATGACAAGGATTGTAGAACTCAGAATTGTATTGTTTAGGTCATAACAAGAATATAATGGAAGAGCCCTACATTTATCTGTGATAAAAATATGTATAAAGGAAGTGGGTAAGCATATTTAAAAATACTAAGAAAAGAGCATCTATTTACCTTCCATATAAACTGCTTAAAAAGTAGTTGGAGCAACGAAGGTTAACTGAATATAGATAGATGTATACATATGGATGCATACATCTACACCTTGATGCTGAAACTTTATGATTATGGATGCTGAAAAGTCTATAAGGCTTGCAAACTGGAAAGTTTAAGGCAGGGCCTAGTGATCAACTAGAGTTGGACGAAACTCTGAAAAACTGACCTGCGAAATACAAACTAAAATATTTAGATATATATAAGTTACTAGAGGGATTGAGAATACCGGATAACGGAATGTTTTCTGGTGCATGACTCAGAGAATATTGGAGTTATATTATAAAAAAAGAAAAAAAGAAAAAAAAAAAAAAGCTGGGTCTAGGAGACGTGACAAATGGTATCAGAGCTCAAGTTGAGAAAACTGGGAAAGTTATGTGCTCACTCAAAAAAAAAAAACAAAATGTTGAGTCACTGAACATTGAATAATACTAAGTAGAAAATTTTGAGTGAAGGCTCGGAAGAAACATCTCCCAAAAATCTCTAAATCTGTGATGGATTTAATCTGAGGATAGGTATCTTCCGGCATTTTTAATGAACATAATCTTCAATAAAAACTTCTAAGAACGGTATAAAAGCAGCGGATGTTTTAGGAATTACAAGTCTACATGCTATAATATATTATGCAAAAATTTAATGATACAAATCTGTTAAAGTGGAGGCCTAAAAAGATCTTCTTGAGGGTGGGAAATCAGTTGCTGAGACATTGTGGAGTTCTCCGCTTGTAAGATTCATGTAAAACCGCCCGTCATGTTCTGTTGGTTCTCCAACAGAGGGAGAATAATACTGTCTAAAGAAGTCATCTTCACTCTGATTATCACATATCAGACAATCGGCATCCTCCGACACAAATTTCAGATTAAAAACACTTTCAAATTTTTGTATAGTTGTAGACCATAAATCCATAGAGTAGAAACCCCAGAAGCTCTAAACCAGGTTCGATTTAAATCTGGAATTACTTAGACTCTATAGAAAATTAAATATTTCTTTGTTACCTGTAGATATCAGGGGGAGTTTATCTACTCATGTGTGTGCTAGAGGAAGAATAACTCTACCTTATAAGAGTCTATAATGATTTCAGTGTCTAGATTTTAATTTTAAATCTACCTCTAGTCATTGAAAAAAGTACCAGAGCTAAAGACTTAAATTATAGTTAAGGCGGACATACAAACTTTTATGAATTGGAATAAGGTTGCACTTTAGATTGTTATGGGTATAATATGAAATACCTACTTACTTATATATATATATATATAGATATATATATATATATATATATATAAGTCAATATATATATATTGGATTTAATAAAGGTGCACTTTAGACTTCTATGGGTATGATATGAAGTATCTATATATATATGTATATACACATATATATATATATCATATTAATAAAGTGGCACTTTAGGGGGATTTATTAAAATGAACTTTCATTGAATTAAAAAAGTGGATGGGTGTGAACCTTGGTACTGAAATTCACCCATAGGTATAGTTGGTTTTAAACTAGAAAACAGAAAAAAATTGCTAGCGCAAATTACGTGGTCTTGAAAAAAAAAAGAGAGAGAATATAAGAGCCTTATAGCTATTATAACCTTTTGCATGCATACATCATGTGTATATCTATTTTTAACCTTTGAAATAACGATTATAGCAACCATAAGGTGTATGGCATTTTAAAAAAATTCATCCAACCCTCTAGAATAAATCGCATGGCTATAGATTAAATTCAATATCTTCTGCCAAATAAACTATAGATTTCTTGTATAGACTATTAACAACATCATATATATAAGTATCAAGCTCAAATACCAATCGGCCTTTTTAACATAGACTATATATGAGCTATATATATATAGATGAACCCGGTATGTAAAAAGGGGAGATACAAACATGAAATAGATATATGAACTCATATAAGTCAAAAAGTAACTCTAACCACGAATCATATATATGAGTTATTAATGAGCAAGAGGAAATGCCGAAACAAATCACATAGGTATATAGGCAAACAAATAAAAGAGGAGATTAAATATGGGTAAAGCTCACATGTAAGACACAAATCGAAACTTCGAGTAGTGATACATAATATATATACAACTAAATCAAAAAGGAAAACCAAAACGTGAAGAGACTTCGGCGCTTAGGTAACAGAAATAATACGATTTTATTAACTGTGAGAACTATTTATGCGAGGGCGTAATACGTTTAACTCTACCTGTATAACAATAAAATGATTTTTATGTTGGGAACTCTGTAATGCCGACTAGATCAAAACATAATGGATTCGTTATTCATTACAGTAAGGGTAGAAAAATGATTTTTAACGCCGAAGGGTCGGCTAACGCCTAAACAAAAAAAAACAAACGATAACCATTCCTTATTTCCAGGACCGAGATCCGTTCGGCTCATCTCGGAAGAGGTGACCTGGGCGACCTCGAGCCCCACACCTGCGTGGACAATAAGTTCAGAAAAAAAAATGGATGCCTAAAATTATGCTGAATGGAATCAGTGTAATACGAAATATATTACATGTCTGTTAGTGCCGAAATCGATATGAAGAAACGAGCAACACGGGATAACCGATGTAGAAAAAAATCAACAATAAGGATGGAAACAAAAACGACATGCCATCCGCAATATTGCCAAAATTGAATAGACTTTCTTTGGTCAGAAATCGGAGCGAGAATAGAAAATTCCATAAATATAATCATGCCTTTCCGAATTTCGGTAACGTGCCGAAACGGGCATAATATATATAATATCAAAGCTTATAACAAGTAATGCTTGAACCGACCTCCACCCCACAAACCAACGTTTTCACCATTAAGCCACGACCGGGGGAATCTCCCTAAATTCCCCTAAATTAGTAGGATAAACATACACATTTCCCCTAAATTAGTAGGATAAACATACTCTCTGATTCATGAGAAATTTATAATACATCGCTACCCGAATTTTACGAAGTTGGAAGAGCAGGGTAGTTGCACCAGAAGAAAAACCGGGCGCGCATTGAATCCTGCATCAGGGAGAACACGCAGGCACTCGACTATTAATCTCAGGTGTTGCTATTCCACAGAGAATAGTTAAGAGCTGAACCCAGGAAGTGTAATGATAATGAACAGGGGAGGGTAGAAAAATAGGAACCCAAACCCTAACCCTAAATTATCGTGTCACACACGAAAGTGCGCTGCAGGTGGGGCGTACTGAACCGAGACTCAACCCAAATCCACGTTGATCTCTAGTAGCACGGAAGGGTTGCAGCGATCAGTATGGGTAGGTAAAACCAGCACCATCTCATAACCAGAGCTTTTATCCACTCTAAATGTGCACCTCAAGATGATGGAAAGTCTGCTGAAGTAACCCTACTGAAGGACGGTGCGTTCTGCAAAGTTGTGCGTTCTGCCTCTGAGTGGGACGCGTGTATTCTTCTATCCCTAAGGATTGATCCGAAGTGATATGTGATGTATAGAAGACAGAGAAAAATGCGGCTGCCTCCGTCCCGGATGCACTACCTGAACTCTGCGGCATATAATCGATCTCAGAGAAAACATTACGTGGCAAGCAGATGTGCAACCTTACCTCTAGCTGTTACACGCAAATATCTCGGCAAGATCTCGGGTAGGTTGCGTATCACTGTTATGGTACCTGCAGAGCGGAGGTTAACTAGCAGTGGTAGCTTGCCGACGTTAAACGCATCCTCAGGCCACCGAAACACACGCGTATTGTGTAAGATATACATAATAATTGCACACGCCAGAGCAATGACTCCTGTATGGAGCGTAAAAACAATAATACCGCAAATGCTAAGATATGAGGAAAAAAAAATATATAAAATAAAATCATGTTATGTCATGTCACTTGAAAAAAATAAAAAATATAGAAGAGTGATTTAACTCCGACATTGAGCGATGGGTTATAAATCGTATGGTAGGTAAAGATTTTAATGGTGGAGAAACATGAGACTATAATAATCAGCATACACAGTTGATCACGACAACCCTTTTAATATAATAATTTCAAAAAAAAAAAAAAAATAGTCTCTGTCATATCAACTCAGCATAATTTACACTAATTTTATGTTATAATGCTATCAGTCAATTTGTTTGCCTTGTTGCAGGAGTTCTCTGTATATGTTTGAGTCCGTCCTTTCACAGAAAATATAAATTGATTAGTGTAATTATCTTGAATTAAAAAGAGATGCGTTCTTTGATTTGGTTTGGTTCGAACCTCACCAATTAATAATGGCTAGGCATCGACTGATTTTGCAAGCAATTGAATCGGAAGTGTCCACTAAAATATGTGGTATGTTTTGTATATATAAATATTTGTTTCCTAATTTGAGCGATAGAAGACGTAACGAAGTCCATAAATTGCCTTGAGATTTTTTTTATCTTTTTTCAATTTAATCTCCATTTTTGGTCTTTGGTTTGATATCATATATGTGTCCTCAAAGTTTGGAAGACGCACAGATAAGACATCTATGCGAGGCGGGCACGCAACTAGAATTCGGAGTGCCGAAAAAAAAAAAAAATCTAATGTATTTTTCACCCTTGTAACTTCCTTTTTCTCGATGGATCTGCTGAATCTAATTAAATCTTTATATTTTTTTAATTGGGTTTGACACACTGTAATGGCCTCAAATAAATAAATAAAACCTGCGTAAACTAAATTCAGGGTTGATTAATCAAATCGACGTCGACAAAAAATTCAGGACCAGGGTTGGGGTTATACCTGCCCTGGTAAGGTTCGGCGCTCCAAGACCAATAATGAATCACTGCTATACTGACTCGCAGTCCACCTATGACAAGTTTGAGCATGCATCAAAATCATTCCTCGGCGGAACGGATCATAGGTATACGCTATACCTGTAGCCACGTCGTTCTCGAACGTGTAAACGCATCTGCATAATATGTATAGTGTAAACATGAGGCGTAATATGATTTTATTGTCAGTACAAAATTCTGCCGATTCATTGAAATTATGTTAGTAGGTGTGTCTTGTTAATAAGTATGGTATATACATCCATAGACGCAATGGCCAAACGAATAATGTCAAAACATTTATATCTGCCGCTTATATATATATGGTTATGTCTGCGTTAAATTACAACGATGGAAAATGTAGGTGGGATATATATATATAGACGAATCATACACCCACACATGCGCATGCAAGAAAATTAATAAAGGTTATATGTATGGATATAGGTGACCTTAAGACATGTGTATGGAATAAAGGATTATATGAAAATGCATGTGCATCGCTTCATAGTCTTATCAAAAGGATACTAAAATACATATGGGGTACTTATATATATAAAGGGTATGGCTGGAAATCATGCCAAATTTAAATTAATTCTATTAAATGATCACCATACGTGTTTTGCAGCTTTATACATGTATGTTATAATTATATATCTATATATATTGACACATAGGTGGCATATGTGTGATTGAAAAAATGGTTGTATATATGGGCCTTAAGAGGCTTGGTATTTTATGACACATGGAATATATGGAATGTTATAAAAAGGGGTGAAAAAAAGATATTAAAAGTTAATGAAGAAATTGAGGTAATAAGAGGAAAAATATAACATTTGAAAAAAAATGTGCGTCTAAAGAAGAAGAAGAGGTGAAAGGAGAAAGATTACAAGCACTTATGTAAGTATAAGTCAACGTAACCAATAAATATTCAAGGTCAAAGGTTGGGATGAAAATCATATATAATTATTATAATGGCTTTGAATTAACACATAATTCCATAGGTGACCTATGAAATTTAGATTTAGTATATATATGGAATGGTTGTTAAGGAATTTTAAAAGAAAAATTAATACACCTATAAACCCCATTAGAGTGTGGTGGAATTGAGTATAAATAATTATGTGGGCAAAAATATATATATCTATAGGGAAATTAACCTTCAGGATAAGGTTAAGAAATGGATATATGTAGTTAAAACTGAAGTTAAAAGTTGGGAGTGTAAGACAACTAAATTAGAATTTTATTAATATTCAATAAGTTGATTAGAAGCATGAAAGGATATAAATGAATAATTGTGGGGTGATATATGTTCCTAATATGTATATAATACTATGTGTTACCATAGTTATTGGAACAAAAGAAGAAGGAAAGCTTATAGTGGAACATATAGAGAAAGGTGGATAATAGAAAAATGACAAATTATATTTAATAGCGGTATATTAAATATAAATTGTAAATTCTTAAATTCCTATTAAATATATATATATATATATATATAAAATAATAATAATTATCATGAGAAATGATAGATTAAAATGAAACAAATTGCACGTGGGACATAAGTTAAATCTACAATTAACATTATAAATATAGGTGATCTTGTTATATGTTATAATGATTAACTTTGTTGAGTTGTATGAATATAATATCTTCATACATGATAGATTAAGGGAGAAGAAATAATTCACTGGGGAATATTAAAAGTGAATTCACCTTAAAAGCTGCAAGTAAATGTATAAATTATGGTAATTCTTTGGAAAAAGGGGAAATGGGGTCAAATTCCATTATGACATTATCAAGTAGTAATACTTGTGAATGGGATGAATGATAGTAATTACATGCATTCACACTATAAAATTTTGTTGGTGTAAAATTTAGGGAAATATTGTGCAATCATACAGCTACCAAAAGGAAAAAGAGAAGGTACGGGAAGTACAGCTATGAACTGAAAAAGGGCAAGCATAATCATGCATAGGATACAATTGTTTTCATTCATGTATGAGTACTAATGAAAATTTGTAAATTTTTTTTAGCCAAGTGTGTAACAGGAAATTGTACACTCTGGAAACAAGGAGGAAAAAGGTGAAGATAAATCACCTAGAAAATCAAGAAAAGCTTAACTGGACCAAGATGAGTGAGGAAAGAATCTCACTGAAAAACAAGAAAGGATGAGTAGTGTACTAAAAGTGCACTAAACTATTATGAACCTGAACGGTTTGACTAATAACTGAATTTCTTAAGTTTATTGAAATGCAGAATGTTGTTGTGGATTATCAATTGTATGTAACTGACATTACTTACATTGGTATGAATTGTGGACAGAGAAAACAGAATAAAAGAGTTTCTAGACCGACTTCTTGCAAAGAAGTAGGAAAAACATCAACTGCATAAAGCAGGAGAGTACTCTGCTGGAAACTAAGCAAGAACGAAGAAGAACTCTTCGTCAAATTTGAAAAAGTCAACGTTAAAGTGTAACACCGAGGAGGGTGAACTAATGGCTTATAAACTAGCCGTACCCTTGCATATTAAATTTCATGATGAGTTTCATATCTCCTTGTTAGAAAAATATAATTTTTGTACATGATGCTTCTCACATTATTGATTGGAATGTGGTCTAGGTGGAACTAGGAGAGGAATTCCTTCCAGAGCCGCTTCAAATCTGAAAGCGGGAAGAAATTGAATTGTGAAATCGAACAGTAGCTAGAGTAAAGGTGCAGTGGAGCACTTTACTGCTGAAAAGCTACATGGAACAGTGAAACTAAGATAATGGAAAAGCATTCATAATTATGTGCAAAATCAACTAAGTAGATAGTTGTCAACACCGAGGACAGTGTTTATTTCCAGAGGGGTAATATGTAACACCCCCAAGTTCTATGCTTTTCAAATAAGACATTTGAAAATAAATCCAAAGGGGAGTGGACCCCAATGGATAATTATTGTGTGGATGTGGTTAACTATTTATTTATGAAAAATAAATAAAATATGGTGTATGCACTATGACCAGATGAGAAAGTGAGATCACATGCCTAATCCATGAGGTGATGGAAAAGGAAAAGACTTTCCCAAAATCTTTCAAAAATCCTTGAAAGAAATTATTTCTAATTTAGATTTTTGAGGAAAAATCTAAATTTCGCCAATGAAGAGGAGTAGTTGGGAAGAGGTGAGAAAAAGCTGGAAAAGCTGAGGAAAAGCTTAAAGCAGCTTTAAAGAGTCCCAAAATGGGAAGCCTAGGCTAAACAGGAATAAATCATCCTGAAATTCTGGACGCAGAATTGGAAACAGGCTTTGGGGAAAGCATAGCTTAAATAAGCTACTCCAGGACAGATTGAAGTTAGTCTGTTCGTGGAGGATCTCAGCTCGGGGGTGGGTTCTGGAGATAAAAGAACTCTACGGTTGGGAGGACTGGTCATAGCAGCGGTATGCATGCACAAATTTGGAGATTTATTTAAGTCTGTAGTAAATATATTAATGTTTTAAGAATTGTGATGTTATGGCTCATTATGCAATTTATGAATTGTTATGTTATGGTTCATTATGCAAATTTTAGATTGATTATTGGTTCAGTAACTCATGCAATTGCAAACTTGAGCTATGGATAGCTGAGACAAATGGTTGGATTATAGGGATGATTACCTTGTAGTAATGAAGTAGAGATGATAGATTGTTTGAATATCTAATCTAATAACAATGTACAGGTGTAGCTTGCTGTCATTTAAATGAATATTTAGTTGCTGTGTGTATAAACAGAAATGTTAGCAAAACAGTAACCAGGAACAACAAGGGCAAAACTACTAAACCTGTCATAACAGTATTGCTGGCAGTAGAATGGTCATACTGCAATGGCAAGGAATTGTAGAACTCCGAATTGTATTGTTTAGGTCATAACAAGAATATAATGGAAGAGCCCTACATTTATCTATGATAAAAATATGTATAAAGGAAGTGGGTAAGCATATTTAAAAATACTAAGAAAAGAGCATCTATTTACCTTCCATATAAACTGCTGAAAAAGTAGTTGGAGCAACGAAGGTTAACTGAATATAGATAGATGTATATATATGGATGCATACATATACACCTTGATGCTGAAAATTTATGATTATGGATGCATACATATACACCTTCATGCTGAAACTTTATGATTATGGATGCTGAAAAGTCTATAAGGCTTGCAAACTGGAAAGTTTAAGGCAGGGCCTAGTGATCAGCTAGAGTTGGACGAAACTCTGAAAAACTGACCTGCGAAATACAAACTAAAATATTTAGATATATATAAGTTACTAGAGGGATTGAGAATACCAGACAACGGAATGTTGTTTGGTGCATGACTCAGAGAATATTGGAGTTATATTATTGAAAAAAAAAAAAAAAAAAACTGGGTCTGGGAGACGTGACAAATGGTATCAGAGCTCAAGTTGAGAAAACTGGGCAAGTTATGTTATCACTCAAAAAAAAAAACAAAATGTTGAGTCACTGAACATTGAATAATACTAAGTAGAAAATTTTGAGTGAAGGCTGGGAAGAACCATCTCCCAAAAATATCTAAATCTGTGATGGATTTAATCTAAGGATAGGTATCTTCCAACATTTTTAATGAACATAATCTTCAATAAAAACTTCTAAGAACGGTATAAAAGTAGCGGATGTTTTAGGAATTACAAGTCTACATGCTATAATATATTATGCAAAAATTTAATGATACAAATCTGTTAAAGTGGAGGCCTAAAAAGATCTTCTTGAGGGTGGGAAATCAGTTGCTGAGACATTGTGGAGTTATCCGCTTGTAAGATTCATATAAAACCGCCCGTCATGTTTTGTTGGTTCTCCAACAGAGGGAGAATAATACTGTCTAAAGAAGTCATCTTCACTCTGATTATCACATATCAGACAATCGGCATCCTCCGACACAAATTTCAGATTAAAAACACTTTCAAATTTTTGTATAGTTGTAGACCATAAATCCATAGAGTAGAAACCCCAGAAGCTCTAACCCAGGTTCGGTTTAAATCTCGAATTACTTAGACTCTATAGAAAATTAAATATTGGTTTGTTACCTGTAGATATCAGGGGGAGTTTATCTACTCATGTGTGTGCTAGAGGAAGAATAACTCTACCTTATAAGAGTTTATAATGATTTCAAAGGTCTAGATTTTAATTTGAAATCTACCTCTAGTCATTGAAAAAAGTACCAGGGCTAAAGACTTAAATTTAAAGTTAAGTGCGTACATACAACTTTTGCGAATTGGAATAAGGTTGCACTTTAGATTGTTATGGGTAGAATATGAAATACTCATTTACTTATTTATATATATATATAGATATATATATATATATATAGATATATATATATATATATATATATATATATATATATATATATATATATATATATATATATAGATATATATATATATATATATATATATATATATATATATATAGATATATATATATATATATATATATATATATATATATATATATATATATATATTGGATTTAATAAAGGTGCACTTTAGACTTCTATGGGTATGATATGGAGTATCTATATATATATGTATATACACACATATATATATATATCATATTAATAAAGTGGCACTTTAGGGGGATTTATTAAAATGAACTTTCATTGAATTAAAAAAGTGGATGGGTGTGAACCTTGGTACTGAAATTCACCCATAGGTATAGTTGGTTTTAAACTAGAAAACAGAAAAAAATTGCTAGCGCAAATTACGTGGTCTTGAAAAAAAAAAAGAGAGAATATAAGAGCCTTATAGCTATTATAACCTTTTGCATGCATACATCATGGGTATATCTATTTTTAACCTTTGAAATAACGATTATAGCACCCATAAGGTGTATGGCATTTAAAAAAAATTCATCCAACCCTCTAGAATAAATCGCATGGCTATAGATTAAATTCATGAATATCGTCAAATAAACTATATATTTCTTGTATAGACTATTAACAACATCATATATAGAAGTATTAAGCCCGTATACCAATCGGCCTTTGTAATATAGACTATATATGAGCTATCTATATATATGTATGAACCCGGTATGTAAAAAAAGGGGAGATACCAACATTAAATAGATATATGAACTCATATAAATAAAAAAGAAATTTTAACCACGAGTCATATATATGAGATATATATGAGCAATAGGAAATGCCGAAACGAAAAACACAGGTATATAGGCAAACAAATACAAGAGGAAGTTAAATATGTGTGAAGCTTACAGGTAAGGCACACATCGAAACTTTGAGTGGTAAGACACCATATATATACATGCAACTAAATCAGAAAGGAAAACAAAAACGTGAAGGGACTTCGGCGTTTAGGTAAATACGATTTACTAACTGTGAGAACGAAGGCATGATACTGTAAACTCTGCCTGTATAACAATGAAACGATTTTTATGTGAGGCATTTTGTAGTGACGAGTAAATCAAAACATAACGAAGCCATGCGGGTAGAGAAATGATTTTAACACAGAAGGGTCGGCTAACGAAAAAAAAATGATAACCATTCTTTGCTCGAGGACCGAGATCCGTTCGGCTCCTCTCGGAAGAGGTGACCTGGGCGACCTCGAGCTCCACGCCTGCGTGGACAAATCGGTCAGAAAAAAAGAATTTTTGATACCTAAAATTATGCCGAACGAAATCAGGAAAAATCTATTACATGGCTGTTAGTGCCGAAATCGATAACTAGAAACGAGCAACACGGGATAACCAATGTAGAAAAAACTCAACAATAATAATAGAAACAGAAATGACATGCCATCCGCAATATTGCCAAAGTTGAATAGTCTGCTTTGCTTATCCATTGGAGCAAAAAGTAGAAAATTCCATAAATATAATTGATGCCTTTCCGGAATTTTAGAACAAAAGCCGAAGCGGGTGCATAATATACATAATTATCAAATCTTTCTATAATGGGGTGGGGTCAGGTTTGAACCTCAGACCTCCACCCCACAAACCAACGCTTTCACCATTAAGCCACGATTGGGGGAATCTCCCCTAAATTCCCCTAAATTAGTAGGATAAACATACACATTTCCCCTAAATTAGTAGGATAAACATACTCTCTGATTCATGAGAAATTTATAATACATCGCTACCCGAATTTTACGAAGTTGGAAGAGCAGGGTAGTTGCACGAGAAGAAAAATCAGGCATGCATTGAATCCTGCATCAGGGAGAACGCACAGGCACTCGACTATTAATCTCCGGTGTTGCTATTCCACAGATAATAGTTAAGAGCTGAAACCAGGAAGTGTAATGATAATGAACAGGGGAGAGTAGAAAAATAGGAACCCAAACCCTAACCCTAAATTACCGTGTCACACACGAAAGTGCGTTGCAGGTGGGGCGTACTGAACCGAGACTCAACCCAAATCCACGTCGATCTCTAGTAGCACGGAAGGGTTGCAGCGATCAGTATGGGTAGGTAAAACCAGCACCATCTCATAACCAGAGCTTTTCTCCACTCTAAATGCGCACCTCGAGATGATGGAAAGTCTGCTGAAGTAACCCTACTAAAGGACGGTGCGTTCTGCAAAGTTGTGCGTTCTGCCTTTGAGTGGGACGCGTGTATTCTTCTGTCCCTGAGGATTGATCCGAAGTGATATGTGATGTACAGAAGACAGAGAAAAATGCAGCTGCCTCCGTCCCGGATGCACTACCTGAACTCTGCGGCATATAATCGATCTCAGACAAAACATTACGTGGCAAGAAAATGTGCAACCTTACCTCTCGCTGTTACACGCAAATATCTCGACAAGATATCGGGTAGGTTGCGTATCATTGTTATGGTACCTGCAGAGCGGAGGTTAACTAGCAGTGGTAGCTTTCCGACGTTAAACGCATCCTCAGGCCACCGAAACACACGCGTATTGTGTAAGATATACATAATAATTGCACACGCCAGAGCAATGACTCCTGTATGGAGCGTAAAAACAATAATACCTCAAACCCTAAGATACGAGGAAAAAAAAAATATATAAAATAAAATCATGTTATGTCATGTCACTTGAAAAAAAAAAAAAATATAGAAGAGTGATTTAACTTCGACATTGAGAGATGGGTTATAGATCGTATGGAAGGTAAAGATTTTAATGGTGGAGAAACATGAGACTATAATAATCAGCATACACAGTTGATAACGACAACCCTTTTAATATAATAATTAAAAAAAAAAAAAAAATAGTCTGTGTCATATCAACTCAGCATAATTTACACTAATTTTATGTTATAATGCTATCAGTCAATTTGTTTGCCTTGTTGCAGGAGTTCTCCGTATATGTTTGAGTCCGTCCTTTCACAGAAAATATAAATTGATTAGTGTAATTATCTTGAATTAAAAAGAGATGCGTTCTTTGATTTGGTTTGGTTCGAACCTCACCAATTAATAATGGCTAGGCATCGGCTGATTTTGCAAGCAATTGAATCGGAAGCGTCCACTAAAATATGTGGTATGTTTTGTATATATAAATATTTGTTTCCTAATTTGAGCGATAGAAGACGTAACGAAGTCCATAATTTGCCTTGAGATTTTTTCTATCTTTTTTCAATTTAATCTCAATTTTTGGTCTTTGGTTTGATATCATATATGTGTCCTCAAAGTTTGGAAGAGCACAGATAAGACATCTATGCGAGGCGGGCACGCAACTAGAATTGAGAGTGCCGAAAAAAAAAAAAAAATCTAATGTATTTTTCACCCTTGTAACTTCCTTTTTCTCGATGGATCTGCCGAATCTACTCTTAACTCTTTATATTTTTTTTAATTGGGTTTGACACACTGTAATGGCCTCAAATAATAAAAAAAAACCTGCGTAAACTAAATTCAGGGTTGATTAATCAAATCGACGTCGACAAAAAATTCAGGACCAGGGTTGGGGTTATACCTGCCCTGGTAAGGTTCGGCGCTCCAAGACCAATAATGAATCACTGCTATAATGACTCGCAGTCCACCTATGACAAGTTTGAGCATGCATCGAAATCATTCCTTGGCGGAACAGATCATAGGTATACGCTATACCTGTAGCCACGTCGTTCTCGAACGTGTAAACGCATCTGCATAATATGTATAGTGTAAACATGAGGCGTAATATGATTTTATTGTCAGTACAAAATTCTGCCGATTCATTGAAATTATGTTAGTAGGTGTGTCTTGTTAATAAGTATGATATATACATCCATAGACGCAATGGCCAAACGAATAATGTCAAAACATTTATATCTGCCGCTTATATATATATGGTTATGTGTGCGTTAAATTACAACGATGGAAAATGTAGGTGGGATATATATATAGACGAATCATACACCCACACATGCGCATGCAAGAAAATTAATAAAGGTTATATGTATGGATATAGGTGACCTTAAGACATGTGTATGGAATAGGTGATTATATGTCGATGTGCATCGGCCCATAGTCTTATCAAAGGATACTAAAATATATATGGGGTACTTATATATATAAAGGGTATGCATAGAGTCATGCCAAATTTAAATTAACTCTATTAAATGATCACCATTCGTGGTTTGCAGCTTTATACATGTATGCTATAATTATATATCGGTGTTATATATTGACACATAGGTGGCATATGTGTGATTGAAAAAAAATGGTTGTATATATGGGCCTTAAGAGAGGCTTGGTATTTTATGACACATGGAAAATATGGAATGTTATAAAAAGGGGGTGAAAAAAAAAAAGATATTAAAAGTTAATGAAGAAATTGAGGTAATAAGAGGAAAAATATAACATTTGGAAAAAAAAAGTGTGTCTAAAAGAAGAGAAAGAAATGAGAAAGATTACAAGCAAATGAAAAGCATAAGTCAACGTAACCAATAAATATTCAAGGTCAAAAGTTGGGATGAAAATCATATATAATTATGGCTTGAATTAACACATAATTTCATAGGTGACATATGAAATTTAGATTTAGAATGGTTTAAAAGAAAAATTAATACACCTATAAACCCCACTAGAGTGTGGTGGAATTGAGTATAAATAATTATGTGGGCAAGCATATATATATATCTATAGGGAGATTAACCTTCAGGATAAGGTTAAGAAATGGATATATGTAGTTAAAAACTGAAGTTAAAAGTTGGGAGTGTAAGACAACTAAATTAGAATTTTATTAATATTCAATAAGTTGATTTGAAGCATGAAGAGATATAAATTAATAATGGTGGGGTGATATATGTTCCTAAAATGTATATAATACTATGTGTTACCATAGTTATTGGAACAAAAGAAGAAAGGAAAGCTTATAGTGGAACATATAGAGAAAGGTGGATAATACAAAAATGACAAATTATATTTAATAGAGGTATATTAAATATAAATTGTAAATTCTTTAATTCCTATTAAAAATATATATATATGTATATATATATAAAATAATAATAAATGACAGATTAAAATGAAACCAATTGCACGTGGGACATAAGTTAGATCTGCAATTAACATTATAAATATAGGTGATCTTGTTATATGTTATAATGTTAACTTTGTTGAGTTGTATGAATATAATATCTTCATACCGGATAGATTAAGGGAAAAGAAATAATTCACTGGGGAATATTAAAAGTGAATTCACCTTAAAAGCTGCAAGTAAATGTATAAATTTTGATAAGTCTTTGGGAAAAGGGGAAATTGTGTCAAATTCCATTTTGACATTATCAAGTAGTAATACTTGTGAATGGGATGAATCACAGTAATTACATGCATTCACACTATAAAATTTTGTTGGTGTAAAATTTAGGTAATTTCCTGGCCTTAAATTCAGAGATAGGGAAATAGAGATAGGGAAATATTGTGCAATCATACAAATTACCAAAAGGAAAAAGAGAAGGTAATGGAAGTACAAACCATGAATTGAAAAAGGGTAAGCATAACCATGCATATGATACAATTGTTCTTTTTCATTTATGAGTACTAATGAAAAGTTGTAAAAATTGTTTAGCCAAGTGTGTAACAGGAAATTGTACACTCTGGAAACAAGGAGAAAAAAAAAAAAGGGGTGAAGACAAATCACCTGGAAAATCAAGAAAAGCTGAACTGGACCAAGATGAGTGAGAAAAGAATCTCACTGAAAAAGAAGAAAGGATAAGTAGTGTACTAAAAGTGCACTAAACTATTATGAACCTGAACGGTTTGACTAATAACTGAATTTCTTAAGTTTATTGAAATGCAGAATGTTGTTGTGGATTATCAATTGTATGTAACTGACATTACTTACAGTGGTATGAATTGTGGACAGAGAAAACAGAATAAAAGATTTTCTAGACCGACTTCTTGCAAAGAAGTAGAAAGAAAATCAACTGCATAAAGCAGGAGAGTACTCTGCTGGAATTAAGCAAGAACGAAGAAGAAATCTTCGTCAAAGTTGAAAAGTCAACGTTAAAATATAACACCAAGGAAGGTGTTGGAAGGAAGGGAAACTAATGGCTTATAAACTAGCCTTACCCTTGCATATTAAATTTCATGATGAGTTTCATATCTCCTTGTTAGAAAAATATAATTTTTGTACATGATGCTTCTCACATTATTGATTGGAATGTGGTCCAGGTGGAAACAGAAGAAAAATTCCTTCCAAAGCCGCTTCAAATCTGAAAACGAGAAAAAATTGAATTGCGAAATCGAACAGTAGCTGGAGTAAAGGTGCAGTGGAGCACTTTACTGCTGAAAAGCTACATGGAACGGTGAAGCTAAGATAATGGAAAAGCATTCATAATTATGTGCAAAATCAACTAAGTAGATAGTTGTCAACACCGAGGACAGCGTGTTTATTTCGCAGGGGGAATATGTAACACCCCCAAGTTCTATGCTTTTCAAGTACGACATTTGAACATAAATCCAAAGGGAGTGAATCCCAATGGATAATTATTGTGTGGATGTGGTTAACTATTTATTTATGAAAATAAATAAAATATGGTGTATGCACTATGACCAGATGAGAAAGTGAGATCACATGCCTAATCCATGAGGATGGAAAAGGAAAAGACTTTCCCAAAATCTTTCAAAAATCCTTGAAAGAAATTATTTCTAATTTAGATTTTTGAGGAAAATCTAAATTTCCCCAATGAAGAGGAGTAGTTGGGAAGAGGTGAGAAAAAGCTTCGGAAAATCTAAGGAAAGCTTAAAGCAGCTTTAAAGAGTCCCAAAATGTGAAGCTCTAGCTAAACAGAATAAAGCATCCCGAAATTTCCGGACGTTGCACTGGAAAACAAAGCTTTGGGGAAAGCATAGCTTAAATAAGCTACTCCAGAACAGATTGAGGTTAGTCTGTTCTTGGAGGATCTCAGCTCGGGGGTGAGTTCTGGAGATAGATGAACTCTACGGTTGGGAGGACTGGTCATAGTATCGGTATGCATGCATAAATTTGGAGATTTATTTAAGTCTGTATTAAATATATCAATGTTTTATGAATTGTGATGTTATGGTTCATTATGAGATTTATGAATTGTTATGTTATGGTTCATTATGCAAATTTTAGATCGATTATGTGTTCAGTAACTCATGCCATAGCAACTAGAGCTATTGATAGCAGAGACGGACGGTTGGACTATAGGGATGATTACCTTGTAGTAATGAAGTAGAGATGATAGATTATTTGAATATTCATTCCAATAACAATGTACAAAGTGTAGCTTGTCATTATTTAAATGAATATTTAGTTGCCGTGTGTATAAATGTAAATGTTAGCAAAACAAGAACTGTGAACAACAAGGGCAAAACTACTAAACCTATCATAACAAAAGATTACAGCGCAGAATGCCGCAATTTTCAAATGGCAAGGAATTGTAGAACTCCGAATTGTATTGTTTAGGTCATAACAAGAATATAATGGAAGAGCCTACATTTATCCGTGATAAAAAAATATGTATAAAGGAAGTGGGTAAGCATATTAAAATACTAAGAAAAGAGCATCTATTTACCTTCCATATAAATCAAATAAAAGTAGTTGGAGCAACGAAGGTTAACTGAATATAGATAGATGTATATATATGGATGCATACATATACACCTTGATGCTGAAACTTTATGATTATGGATGCTGAAAAGTCTATAAGGCTTGCAAACTGGAAAGTTTAAGGCAGGGCCTAGTGATCAGCTAGAGTTGGACGAAACTCTGAAAAACTGACCTGCGAAATACAAACTAAAATATTTAGATATATATAAGTTACTAGAGGGATTGAGAATACCGGATAACGGAATGTTGTCTGGTGCATGACTCAGAGAATATTGGAGTTATATTATTAAAAAAAAAAAAAAAAAAACTGGGTCTGGGAGACGTGACAAATGGTATCAGAGCTCAAGTTGAGAAAACTGGGCAAGTTATGTGCTCACTCAAAAAAAAAAACAAAATGTTGAGTCACTGAACATTGAATAATACTAAGTAGAAAATTTTGAGTGAAGGCTGGGAAGAACCATCTCCCAAAAATCTCTAAATCTGTGATGGATTTAATCTGAGGATAGGTATCTTCCAACATTTTTAATGAACATAATCTTCAATAAAAACTTCTAAGAACGGTATAAAAGTAGCGGATGTTTTAGGAATTACAAGTCTACATGCTATAATATATTATGCAAAAATTTAATGATACAAATCTGTTAAAGTGGAGGCCTAAAAAGATCTTCTTGAGGGTGGGAAATCAGTTGCTGAGACATTGTGGAGTTCTCCGCTTGTAAGATTCATATAAAACCGCCCGTCATGTTCTGTTGGTTCTCCAACAGAGGGAGAATAATACTGTCTAAAGAAGTCATCTTCACTCTGATTATCACATATCAGACAATCGGCATCCTCCAACACAAATTTCAGATTAAAAACACTTTCAATTTTTTGTATAGTTGTAGACCATAAATCCATAGAGTAGAAACCCCAGAAGCTCTAAACCAGGTTCGGTTTAAATCTAGAATTACTTAGACTCTATAGAAAATTAAATATTGGTTTGTTACCTGTAGATATCAGGGGGAGTTTATCTACTCATGTGTGTGCTAGAGGAAGAATAACTCTACCTTATAAGAGTCTATAATGATTTCAGTGTCTAGATTTTAATTTGAAATCTACCTCTAGTCATTGAAAAAAGTACCAGGGCTAAAGACTTAAATTATAGTTAAGGCGGACATACAAACTTTTATGAATTGGAATAAGGTTTCACTTTAGATTGTTATGGGTAGAATATGAAATACCTACTTACTTATATATATATATATATAGATATATATATATATATATATATATATATATAAGTCAATATATATATATTGGATTTAATAAAGTTGCACTTTAGACTTCTATGGGTATGATATGGAGTATCTATATATATATGTATATACACATATATATATATATATATCATATTAATAAAGTGGCACTTTAGGGGGATTTATTAAAATGAACTTTCATTGAATTAAAAAAGTGGATGGGTGTGAACCTTGGTACTGAAATTCACCCATAGGTATAGTTGGTTTTAAACTAGAAAACAGAAAAAAATTGCTAGCGCAAATTACGTGGTCTTGAAAAAAAGAGAGAGAATATAATAGCCTTATAGCTATTATAACCTTTTGCGTGCATACATCATGGGTATATCTATTTTTAACCTTTGAAATAACGATTATAGAAACCATAAGGTGTATGGCATTTTAAAAAAATTCATCCAACCCTCTAGAATAAATCGCATGGCTATAGATTAAATTCATGAATATCGTCAAATAAACTATAGATTTCTTGTATAGACTATTAACAACATCATATATAGAAGTATTAAGCCCGTATACCAATCGGCCTTTGTAATATAGACTATATATGAGCTATCTATATATATGTATGAACCCGGTATGTAGAAAAAGGGGAGATACCAACATTAAATAGATATATGAACTCATATAAATCAAAAAGAAATTTTAACCACGAGTCATATATATGAGATATATATGAGCAATAGGAAATGCCGAAACGAAAAACACAGGTATATAGGCAAACAAATACAAGAGGAAGTTAAATATGTGTGAAGCTTACAGGTAAGGCACACATCGAAACTTTGAGTGGTAAGACACCATATATATACATGCAACTAAATCAGAAAGGAAAACAAAAACGTGAAGGGACTTCGGCGTTTAGGTAAATACGATTTACTAACTGTGAGAACGAAGGCGTGATACTGTAAACTCTGTCTGTATAACAATCAAACGATTTTTATGTGAGGCATTTTGTAGTGACGAGTAAATCAAAACATAATGAAGCCATGCGGGTAGAGAAATGATTTTAACGCAGAAGGGTCGGCTAACGAAAAAAAAATGATAACCATTCTTTGCTCCAGGACCGAGATCCGTTCGGCTCCTCTCGGAAGAGGTGACCTGGGCGACCTCGAGCTCCACGCCTGCGTGGACAAATCGGTCAGAAAAAAAGAATTTTTGATACCTAAAATTATGCCGAACGAAATCAGGCAAAATCTATTACATGGCTGTTAGTGCCGAAATCGATAACTAGAAACGAGCAACACGGGATAGACAATGTAGAAAAAACTCAACAATAATAATAGAAACAGAAACGACATGCCATCCGCAATATTTCCAAAGTTGAATAGTCTGCTTTGGTTATCCATTGGAGCGAAAAGTAGAAAATTCCATAAATATAATTGATGCCTTTCCGGAATTTCAGAACAAAAGCCGAAGCGGGTGCATAATATACATAATTATCAAAGCTTTCTATAATGGGGTGGGGTCAGGTTTGAACCTCAGACCTCCACCCCACAAACCAACGCTTTCACCATTAAGCCACGATTGGGGGAATCTCCCCTAAATTCCCCTAAATTAGTAGGATAAACATACACATTTCGCCTAAATTAGTAGGATAAACATACTCTCTGATTCATGAGAAATTTATAATACATCGCTACCCGAATTTTACGAAGTTGGAAGAGCAGGGTAGTTGCACCAGAAGAAAAACCGGGCACGCATTGAATCCTGCATCAGGGAGAACGCGCAGGCACTCGACTATTAATCTCAGGTGTTGCTATTCCACAGAGAATAGTTAAGAGCTGAACCCAGGAAGTGTAATGATAATGAATAGGGGAGGGTAGAAAAATAGGAACCCAAACCCTAACCCTAAATTACCGTGTCACACACGAAAGTGTGCTGCAGGTGGGGCGTACTGAACCGAGACTCAACCCAAATCCACGTCGATCTCTAGTAGCACGGAAGGGTTGCAGCGATCAGTATGGGTAGGTAAAACCAGCACCATATCATAAACAGAGCTTTTCTCCACTCTAAATGCGCACCTCGAGATGATGGAAAGTCTGCTGAAGTAACCCTACTGAAGGATGGTGCGTTCTGCAAAGTTATGCGTTCTGCCTCTGAGTGGGACGCGTGTATTCTTCTGTCCCTGAGGATTGATCCGAAGTGATATGTGATGTACAGAAGACAGAGAAAAATGCAGCTGCCTTCGTCCCGGATGCACTACCTGAACTCTGCGGCATATAATCGATCTCAGAGAAAACATTATGTGGCAAGCAGATGTGCAACCTTACCTCTGGCTGTTACACGCAAATATCTCGGCAAGATCTCGGGTAGGTTGCGTATCACTGTTATGGTACCTGCAGAGCGGAGGTTAACTAGCAGTGGTAGCTTGCCGACGTTAAACGCATCCTCAGGCCACCGAAACACACGCGTATTGTGTAAGATATACATAATAATTGCACACGCCAGAGCAATGACTCCTGTATGGTGCGTAAAAACAATAATACCGCAAACCCTAAGATACGAGGAAAAAAAAAATATAAAATAAAATCATGTTATGTCATGTCACTTGAAAAAAAAAAAAATATAGAAGAGTGATTTAACTCCGACATTGAGCGATGGGTTATAAATCGTATGGAAGGTAAAGATTTTAATGGTGGAGAAACATGAGACTATAATAATCAGCATACACAGTTGATAACGACAACCCTTTTAATATAATAATTTAAAAAAAAAAAAAAATAGTCTCTGTCATATCAACTCAGCATAATTTACACTAATTTTATGTTATAATGCTATCAGTCAATTTGTTTGCCTTGTTGCAGGAGTTCTCCGTATATGTTTGAGTCCGTCCTTTCACGGAAAATATAAATTGATTAGTGTAATTATCTTGAATTAAAAAGAGATGCGTTCTTTGATTTGGTTTGGTTCGAACCTCACCAATTAATAATGGCTAGGCATCGGCTGATTTTGCAAGGAATTGAATCGGAAGCGTCCACTAAAATATGTGGTATCTTTTGTATATATAAATATTTGTTTCCTAATTTGAGCGATAGAAGACGTAACGAAGTCCATAAATTGCCTTGAGATTTTTTTTATCTTTTTTCAATTTAATCTCAATTTTTGGTCTTTGGTTTGATATCATATATGTGTCCTAAAAGTTTGGAAGACGCACAGGTAAGACATCTATGCGAGGCGGGCACGCAACTAGAATTCAGAGTGCCGAAAAAAAAAAAAAAAAAATCTAATGTATTTTTCACCCTTGTAACTTCCTTTTTCTCGATGGATCTGCTGAATCTACTTAACTCTTTATATTTTTTTTAATTGGGTTTGGCACACTGTAATGGCCTCAAATAAAAAGAAAAAACCTGCGTAAACTAAATTCAGGGTTGATTAATCAAATCGACGTCGACAAAAAATTCAGGACCAGGGTTGGGGTTATACCTGCCCTGGTAAGGTTCGGCGCTCCAAGACCAATAATGAATCACTGCTATAATGACTCGCAGTCCACCTATGACAAGTTTGAGCATGCATCGAAATCATTCCTCGGCGGAACGGATCATAGGTATACGCTATACCTATAGCCACGTCGTTCTCGAACGTGTAAACGCATCTGCATAATATGTATAGTGTAAACATCAGGCATAATATGATTTTATTGTCAGTACAAAATTCTGCCGATTCATTGAAATTATGTTAGTAGGTGTGTCTTGTTAATAAGTATGATATATACATCCATAGACGCAATGGCCAAACGAATAATGTCAAACATTTATATTCTACCGCTTATATATATATGGTTATGTGTGCGTTAAATTACAACGATGGAAAATGTAGGTGGGATATATATATAGACGAATCATACACCCACACATGCGCATGCAAGAAAATTAATAAAGGTTATATGTATGGATATAGGTGACCTTAAGACATGTGTATGGAATAGGTGATTATATGTCGATGTGCATCGGCCCATAGTCTTATCAAAGGATACTAAAATATATATGGGGTACTTATATATATAAAGGGTATGCATAGAGTCATGCCAAATTTAAATTAATTCTATTAAATGATCACCATACGTGGTTTGCAGCTTTATACATGTATGTTATAATTATATATCGGTGTTATATATTGACACATAGGTGGCATATGTGTGATTGAAAAAAAATGGTTGTATATATGGGCCTTAAGAGAGACTTGGTATTTTATGACACATGGAAAATATGGAATGTTATAAAAAGGGGGTGAAAAAAAAAAAGGATATTAAAAGTTAATGAAGAAATTGAGGTAATAAGAGGAAAAATATAACATTTGGAAAAAAAAATGTGTCTCTAAAGAAGAGAAGAGGTGAAATGAGAAAGATTACAAGCAATTATGTAAGTATAAGTCAACGTAACCAATAAATATTCAAGGTCAAAGGTTGGGATGAAAATCATATATAATTATTATAATAACTTTGAACTAACACATAATTCCATAGGTGACCTATGAAATTTAGATTTAGTATATATATGGAATGGTTGTTAAGGAATTTTAAAAGAAAAATTAATACACCTATAAACCCCACTAGAGTGTGGTGGAATTGAGTATAAATAATTATGTGGGCAAGAATGTATATATCTATAGGGAAATTAACCTTCAGGATAAGGTTAAGAAATGGATATATGTAAAAAAAAAAAAAAACTGAAGTTAAAAGTTGGGAGTGTAAGACAACTAAATTAGAATATTATTAATATTCAATAAGTTGATTAGAAGCATGAAAAGATATAAATGAATAATTGTGGGGTGATATATGTTCCTAATATGTATATAATACTATGTGTTACCATAGTTATTGGAACAAAAGAAGAAGGAAAGCGTATAGTGGAACATATAGAGAAAGGTGGATAATAGAAAAATGACAAATTATATTTAATAGAGGTATATTAAATATAAATTGTAAATTCTTAAATTCCTATTAAATATATATATATATATATATCTATATATATATATATATATATATATATATATCATGAGAAATGATAGATTAAAATGAAACAAATTGCACGTGGGACATAAGTTAAATCTACAATTAACATTATAAATATAGGTGATCTTCATATATGTTATAATGATTAACTTTGTTGAGTTGTATGAATATAATATCTTCATACATGATAGATTAAGGGAGAAGAAATAATTCACTGGGGAATATTAAAAGTGAATTCACCTTAAAAGCTGCAAGTAAATGTATAAATTATGGTAATTCTTTGGAAAAAGGGGAAATGGTGTCAAATTCCATTATGACATTATCAAGTAGTAATACTTGTGAATGGGATGAATGATAGTAATTACATGCATTCACACTATAAAATTTTGTTGGTGTAAAATTTAGGTAATTTCCCTGAGTCTTAAATTCAGAGATAGGGGAAATATTGTGAAATCATACAGCTACCAAAAGTAAAAAGAGAAGGTACGGGAAGTACAGCTATGAAGTGAAAAAGGGCAAGCATAATCATGCATAGGATACAATTTTTTTCATTCATGTATGAGTACTAATGAAAATTTGTAAATTTTTTTTTAGCCAAGTGTGTAACAGGAAATTGTACACTCTGGAAACAAGGAGGAAAAAGGTGAAGATAAATCACCTAGAAAATCAAGAAAAGCTGAACTGGACCAAGCTGAGTGAGGAAAGAATCTCACTGAAAAACAAGAAAGGATGAGTAGTGTACTAAAAGTGCACTAAACTATTATGAACCTGAACGGTTTGACTAATAACTGAACTTCTTAAGTTTATTGAAATGCAGAATGTTGTTGTGGATTATCAATTGTATGTAACTGACATTACTTACATTGGTATGAATTGTGGACAGAGAAAACAGAATAAAAGAGTTTCTAGACAGACTTCTTGCAAAGAAGTAGGAAAAACATCAACTGCATAAAGCAGGAGAGTACTCTGCTGGAAACTAAGCAAGAACGAAGAAGAACTCTTCGTCAAAGTTGAAAAAGTCAACGTTAAAGTGTAACACCGAGGAGGGTGAACTAATGGCTTATAAACTAGCCTTACCCTTGCATATTAAATTTCATGATGAGTTTCATATCTCGTTAGAAAAATATAATTTTTGTACATGATGCTTCTCACATTATTGATTGGAATGTGGTCCAGGTGGAACCAGGAGAGGAATTCCTTCCAGAGCCGCTTCAAATCTGAAAGCGGGAAGAAATTGAATTATGAAATCGAACAGTAGCTAGAGTAAAGGTGCAGTGGAGCACTTTACTGTTGAAAAGCTACATGGAACAGTGAAACTAAGATAATGGAAAAGCATTCATAATTATGTGCAAAATCAACTAAGTAGATAGTTGTCAACAACGAGGACGGTGTTTATTTCCAGAGGGGGAATATGTCACACCCCCAAGTTCTATGCTTTTCAAATAAGACATTTGAACATAAATCCAAAGGGGAGTGGACCCCAATGGATAATTATTGTGTGGATGTGGTTAAATATTTATTTATGAAAAATAAATAAAATATGGTGTATGCACTATGACCAGATGAGAAAGTGAGATCACATGCCTAATCCATGAGGTGATGGAAAAGGAAAAGACTTTCCCAAAATCTTTCAAAAATCCTTGAAAGAAATTATTTCTAATTTAGATTTTTGAGGAAAAATCTAAATTTCCCCAATGAAGAGGAGTAGTTGGGAAGAGGTGAGAAAAAGCTGGAAAAGCTGAGGAAAAGCTTAAAGCAGCTTTAAAGAGCCCCAAAATGGGAAGCCTAGGCTAAACAGGAATAAAGCATCCTGAAATTCTGGACGCAGAATTGGAAACAGGCTTTGGGGAAAGCATAGCTTAAATAAGCTACTCCAGAACAGATTGAAGTTAGTCTGTTGGTGGAGGATCTCAGCTCAGGGGTGATTTCTGGAGATAAACGAACTCTACGGTTGAGAGGACTGGTCATAGCAGCAGTATGCATGCACAAATTTGGAGATTTATTTAAGTCTGTAGTAAATATATTAATGTTTTATGAATTGTGATGTTATGGCTCATTATGCAATTTATGAATTTTTATGTTATGGTTCATTATGCAAATTTTAGATTGATTATTGGTTCAGTAACTCATGCAATTGCAAACTTGAGCTATGGATAACTGAGACAAATGGTTGGATTATAGGGATGATTACCTTGTAGTAATGAAGTAGAGATGATAGATTGTTTGAATATCTAATCTAATAACAATGTACAGGTGTAGCTTGCTGTCATTTAAATGAATATTTAGTTGCTGTGTGTATAAACAGAAATGTTAGCAAAACAGTAACCAGGAACAACAAGGGCAAAACTACTAAACCTGTCATAACAGTATTGCTGGCAGTAGAATGGTCATACTGCAATGGCAAGGAATTGTAGAACTCCGAATTGTATTGTTTAGGTCATAACAAGAATATAATGGAAGAGCCCTACATTTATCTGTGATAAAAATATGTATAAAGGAAGTAGGTAAGCATATTTAAAAATACTAAGAAAAGAGCATCTATTTACCTTCCATATAAACTGCTGAAAAAGTAGTTGGAGCAACGAAGGTTAACTGAATATAGATAGATGTATATATATGGATGCATACATCTACACCTTGATGCTGAAACTTTATGATTATGGATGCTGAAAAGTCTATAAGGCTTGCAAACTGGAAAGTTTAAGGCAGGGCCTAGTGATCAGCTAGAGTTGGACGAAACTCTGAAAAAATGACCTGCGAAATACAAACTAAAATATTTAGATATATATAAGTTACTAGAGGGATTGAGAATACTGGATAACAGAATGTTGTCTGGTGCATGACTCAGAGAATATTGGAGTTATATTATTAAAAAAAAAAAAAAAAAAAAAAAGCTGGGTCTGGGAGACGTGACAAATTTAAAGGTATATTTGATCACTATATATTTATATAAGCTAAATATTTATAATTTATATCAATCCTATTTATTTTATTAATTAAATGTAGTTGTGCTAATTAAAAATTAAATTTGTAATCAAATTAAACTCAGCATTTCGAATTTCACAATGAAAATGCAAAGAAGTCAAACTGGGAATCATACCTTTATCGAGTGTTTATTTGGCACGTTGCTACGATCTATGTGTTCAGACTAGTTAATTTGACAGGACATGTACATTTTAGTAACAAAATCCATATATATCAAATTTAACCATTAATGTTGCATCTGAGTAAGAAAACTCATTTATTTCAAATTTTACCATTAGCGAGCAGATGGTTTGAGGAATCGGATGTAAAATTTCGCAGACTGTCTGGCACCCTCAACGAAACCCTAACAGATGATAGTTTGATAATCCCATTGGAACAGATTGCCCTGGCATGCGCATTTGGCTGAACAATTGTGGACGAGGTGGCACTGAAGAATTGCTATGGGAAAATAATTGACCTGGATGTCTTCAATGGTTCTGGTTGAGGAGAATTAGTGTTTCGTTGAGGAATATTAGGGTTTCTTGGTTCAGTTTGACGAAGATTGGAGTTTGTGTTAGTTTGATTATGGTTTCTTGGTTCAGTTTGAGGAAGATTAGGGTTTGTGTTAGTTTGAGAAGCTGGATTGATGCAGGTGACATGTACCTTGTGAATTTACTATTTGTTACATTAAACAAATAAATAATAAAATTTTAATTGTAAATTGGATAGATATAATTTATAAATTTTTGACATGTAAATTAGGTGTTTTATGTGGGTTTATTCAATATTACAAATTTTATGTATTCCTTTTTTATTATAAAATTATTAATAAAATTTTAGTCATAAGAATGTATCTTACTATTTATAAAATATAAATGGGTTAGTTGATATAAGGTTTAATCTTGTCAAATTATTAATTCAAAATTTATAAAATAACGTTGATATAAAGATTAAAAATTATCCAAACTCAATCTAACCTAACACATTTCTAATAACCTCATCTTATATATAGATTACACAATCTTAATAACAAAATACTCCTAAAATTTAAAATATATATATAATAAAAATTAAAATTTTGATTGTGTGCACACCGTGGGATCCGTGTTTCAACGATAGATTCCACACATGCTTCTGTGCAGTTAACGGTTACTTTTCTCTATTGTTTTTAATTATTTGTCAAATTATGGACCGTAGTCCAAATATTCCTTCCATTAAAATAAAAGAAAGCCTAATCTAGGGAGGTAGAAGTTGAGACCACAAACCTGAAATAAAATAAATGATAATGGCCTTTTACATAAGATTATTTCTAATCAAATTTATCTAAATTAATGAAATAAAATTTAAGATTCTTTCTAATCAAATTTATGTAAAATAATCAAATAAAAGTTAAGATTATCTCTAATTCAAATTTATGTAAATTAATCAAATAAAAATAAAAATGATTTCTAATAAAATGTATTTAAAATAAAGAAATTAAAATTGAAATAATCTTGATAGAAAAAGGTTAATCTAAAAAATAAAGATCGTGTCATCTTAGAAGCTGATATCTAATAAAATTTGATCACTTTGATTTCCAATAAAATTCATTTTTTTTTAATAATTAAATTAATTTTAATTAATTAATTAATTAATTATAAAGTTTTTATAAATTAAATTTTTTTTATTATCATTTTTATTATTATAATATTTTAAAGAAAAATAATAATTAAAATATATGTTCACCACTATCAATATTATTGAGTCTGGTTTAAGAAAAAAAATTAATAATTATATATGATAGTCCACAAATTATATTGAATAAGATTACGTAGGATTGAAACCAAGATAATTATTTAAATTTCTGAATAAAGTTAGGTGGCATTGTAATAAAGATAATAACTATAAATCCCAACTATTGTGATTATTTTTCAACGAGAATAAGTAAGGTTTTATAATTAAATCTAAGAGCGAGTACCCATGAATTTAGTTACATTTGTTCATCACATGTCTAGAGGAGTACATCTTATAATAGCATTCTAACAAGAAACAAATTTTGCAACAATCATATATTAGTCAATGCTATTACTCTTATCCTATGGTAGCTTATTTTTGTCTGAGAGTGATCTCCCTTTTGCTTGCTAGCCACATTGTACTCCTTGAGGTTAACATCCAAAGCATTGATTTCTTCCTGTAAAGAAAAAAATCTATGTAGGTAATGCCTCGGTTTCATCCATCTCCCTTTTGCTTGCTAGCAACATTGTACTCCTTGAGGCTGACATCCAGAGCATGGATTTCTTCCTGTAAAGAAAAAACCTGTGTAGGTAATGCCCCGGTTTCATCCATCTGCCTGCTAGCCTTGTGTTCAATTCTTGGACCTCTTCCATTAGATTAACAATGGTTTTTAATGGCTTTTGCAATTTCATATTCATTACTAACATATCAAGTTTTAATGTGTCCATTTTCTCAAGTATATGTGTGACTCTCTCCTTATCTTTACATTTGGTGTACCTTTCTCTACCACTGGCACCAAGATTACGTTATTTTCTATACCACATTTTTCTCCACCCAATCAAGATAAAAAAAATTGATCAGCCTTTGTATCTCCAAATATCCCCTCTACTCCTTGATGTCATATTCTATTATCACAAGCACATGGTTCAACACTACATAAGACCTTCACCTTCTCCGCCTTCACCTTCTCCACTTGCCAATTTTTGTTCCTTGCCCACTTAATTATTTGGCCTTATCTCAATTGTCTACCAAAGCTTATATTTATATTATCCCAGTTGTTCTCACTCTGGTTTATCCCTCGTATAGTTTTTAAACTTTCAAGCTCCCAAATTTTATAGAGAGGCATTGGGTAGGGTCATCCATGAACCTCACTGCGTTGCTTTTGATCCTAATGAGTTTTAGTTTTTTTGTAATTTTTCATGTTTTGTCCATATAAAAATGTTTTAGGATTTTTATGTCACATTTACCGTGTGATATGTAATAGAATAGAGAGAAAAAATAGTTGCAAAAATACTCACTTTATTTTGGAATTTCTGAATGTATTGAATCTATAGTCTTTGAAAAAAATGATTTTTTATTATCATAAAAAAACAATTTTTATATCTTTTCAATTTTGTATGATGAACAATCTATTTCAAATATATGTGAAAATTAATTCTTCAAAATTAATATAAAATTAAATACTAACTCAATAATTATGATAAATTAATATATATGAAACACATATATTTTTTAAATATTTAAAACCAAAATAGTTTTAAAACAACATAATAAAAAATTTAAAAAATAAATTAAAATATGTAATAAAACTAATAAGTTAGAAAACATAATAAAAACTCAAAAAAAATTAAAATATATAAACTAGTGCTTATTTTAATAAAGGAGGAAACCAATGTGAAATTAATACTTTTATTTACTATTTTTTTTAAATTTTAAAACAATACAATATATGGATAAATGAAAATATATAAAGAATTGCTTATTTTAAGAAAGCAGGAAACCAATGTGAAATTCATACTTTTATTTACTAATTTTTTGAATTTTAAAACAATACAATGTATTGATATTTATATTAATGATAAAAGTAATATATCAATAGTTATATTGATGTTACAAGTATAATAACATTGTTGTTAAATATGAAATTGTTTCTTTTTAAATATATTTTAAATATACTAATGTTTAAGGGTAGTTGTGTTAATTTGAAAATTTTAAGATAACTAGATATATAAGAAATAAATATTATTTTTTTTTACCAAAAATATAATCTATTAAAGAAATTACACATAAATATAACTAGTATCTTTTTATTGTAATTAATTTTAATAAATAAAATATTAGTAAAAAATCCTATATATTTTAATAAATAACATAAACTATTGATATGTATTTTAAATCCTTATACCTTCTTGAATGTATATACGTTAAAACTCTATATGTTTTAAATTTCTACCTCCTAGTCCTATATTATAGAGTAGATCATGGTAGATTTACTAGAGCCCAAAAAATATAACTAGTGTCTTTTTATTATAGTTAATTTTAATAAATAAAATATTAGTAAAAAATCCTATATATTTTAATATTTTATTTTAATAAATAACATAAACTAATGATATTTATTTTAAATCCTTATACCTTCTTGAATGTATATACATTAAAACTCTATATGTTTTAAATTGCTACCTTTTAGTCCTATATTATAGAGTAGATCACGGTAGATTTACCAGAGCCCAAAAAATAAGATATGTAATTTTAGAAACTGTTATTTATTATATTTTATTTGCAAATGTTAAATTAATAAGAGGCCAAAGTACATGATATAGTACTAAGGCTTTGTTATCACAGTTGTAACTTTTTGTGCCATTAGTGCTCTTCCCTAAACACGTCGTGCACTGCTTCTGCAAGGTTCTAAACCTCTCCATGCCTAAGTGGAAGCGTTAATGTCAGGACCTCCGCCGTGGCGAGAGGGGTCAGATTCCTACCGTGACGCAACAAAATAGACACCCTTTGTGCAAGGTCATCATGTCAATGGATCAAATGGCTCCTCCTTAGCTGCAGAAACCTCAGTTATGTAGGTTTAGTGCCAAGCAAATGAGGGTCGAATTTGATACCTTCCTAAGGCAGAAATCAGTCACAAATTTTTCATCTCAAACAATTGCTTGGAAAATGCTCGACGGTAGATGAAAGATCATGCATAGATCTACAAATTATTTGGGATTTGGCCTCGAGAACAAGATATTTTTGCCTCGATCGAGAACAAGTGGTGCAGAACGGGAAATTTTGAGCTTCGAATCACGTGAAAAGGCTTCTTCACTATGATCTTTTAATATCTAGAGGATTGCAAGAGGATCTTGAAAAACAAATCATATTTTATCAGAAGTGCAAGCCGCTTCATCCTCTATTCGAAGGAATGCTACAACCTCGACAAAGAAGAATTCACCATGGCTCTTGTCTATGTTCGGATCTATTCCCTCCTAAATGATTTTTTTGAACCTCACATGGTGGAAGGAATTGGGAACTCAATAGGGGTGTTTGTAAAAAACTCGCAGATCACCGAAAACTCGTGACATGTGACCTATGCCCCGGACTGTGTCCATATTAACATATCTCAACCTCTACCAGAATCCATCGATCTAATCCACCACGACTCTACATGGAGCGAACCATTGGATTATGAACACATCCCTTTCAAATGTCGTCATTCTCATGAGTATGGCCATATCTTCCAAGATTTCCCATTTAAAGTAGCAGACAAATCTCGAGCAGATGTGCTGGCTAAGGATGGTATGTATGTCAACTTGAGAGTGTTGACCATTTGATCATGCATGGGTGTTTAATTGTGTTGGTCGATTGATTGAAGAGGCCTTTTTTTTTATATGTGTTTGCTTGATCAGTTTTGACGCCAATATGAAAGAGTAAATGGAGATGTTCAAATGATGTGTAATTTTTTTATTTGAAGGAGCACAAGGATATGTCATCAAGTTAGGTTTCTTTCATGATGTGTTTTTCAGATTGATAGTTTTTCTTGTGACAAGATGTCGCGGGATTTTTAAAGGTCGACTATTGTGAAAGAGGTTCATATTTAGCCTTCATTGTCAAATCCATGGCATGAGCAACATGTCAAATTCGAGGATGAGGGCAAGAGGGAAAATATGTCAACAAATTTGCAACCCAAATGTTTGCAGCCATTGTAGAACATTTTATGTGTTGACGCCAAGAAGCGAAAGAGGTGGCGAATGAATTCTTGCAGATGTGGAATTTGGAACCATGGAGGTAAAATAATGGCTATTATTTTCTTATTACTACAGATTTTGGAACTCATTGTTTCATTTCGGTCAAATGTGTTTAACTTGGGAAAGTGGTTTTCAAGGAGAAGCTTGCACCAAATGCATGTATGTGCAAACGAGGAACATGATTCTCAAAGGGAAGAAAATGAGTTATTTTTCCAAGAACCAAGGGATTGATTTGGTACATAAAAGTGTTATATAAGTCAACAAGAAACCAACACATGGTAGATTGGGTCAGTAGCAAAAGGAGAACATTGTTTGAAGCGCTAAGCCATTTGGAAGGCAATGCATTTCAGTGAAAACAAATGGTTTTCATGGCGATTTTTCCAGGTAGAATCCAGATGATAGAACTTGGGAAATAGAAGAGTATTCAGCTCTCATGAGATAACCAAATTTTGTGGGTCCAAAAGCATGTCAGTGGGAAGGATAGATCATAATATGGATTAGGGGTAAAAATTTGCCAAAGAAAAAATTTCTAAGAATTTCACCAAACTACAATGACTGGATCTAAGCCATTGCCAAGAATTTGGTGCAATTTGTTTCACTCAAAACGGAGTCCATATGAGGAAGTTAGAGCTCAGTGACCATCGTTCAGAATAGGCAAATTTTCAACAAAAAAAAGGTAAAGGAGTCATGACAGTTCAACCATGATGAAAGTCCCTCTGAGCCAATAACAATGTGACAAGTGTCACAGCAGGATTCATCAAATTTGTTTAGAGGTGAAATTGTTTTATGGATTTGGCTTGTAAGGTTGAAGTTGATTTTTTTTATGTGGAAAGATAGCACAACTAGAGGCTAACATGTAGTGCATCCACGGTCCGTCATGTTCCCCCTCTAGTGGACCCCCCTCTCCATCTTTGAAATCACATTTCACATTATACAAGGCTCAATTTTAATTTATTGGTGCCCCATAGAAGCCCACTATTGTTATTGGTGCACCCCTTAAATTACTATTGTTATGTAGACTCTAATTATATTGTGAACCAATAGACTCCTATATATAGAAAGTAGGTCTTATCATTTGTATCATCAAATAATTGTTCATCTATGTAATGTAAGGAGGTCCCCCCCTCGAAGTGGATAATTTTTAATTTTTTGATCTATATTTTGTTCTATTTGTGAGTTGGTTGTAGAAAATGAAATCAGAAAAATAATACCCATTGACTTGAAATTTGAAACTTAATGTTTTCAATTTTGGAGCTACTGTTCACTGAGAGACAAAGAGGGGACCCACCCAAATATTTCACAAAGAGTGAGAAGAGATTGGGTTCACTATTAAATTTGGGGCTCATGTGTTAAGCATCAAAAGATGAGAAAGGTGGCTTCAGGTATGTTGTGAGTAGGTAGATGAAATCATTCGACAACCAAAGACAATGTCAAATGCTTCTTCCGGTGCAAAGGGAGGCATGGGAGTGATGATGGGCTTGAGGTAGCTTCCGAGGAGTCGAGGAGCTTGATTTTAGGAAGGGGCCAATGGATAAATTTTTTCTTTGTTGCACAATTTTCTTATCCAAAACAAAACCAACGAGATATTGTTATTTTTCTAAATAATTAAATTAATTTAAATATATTGATTAATTATTATTTTTTTATAAAATGAAATAAATTTTATTATCATTTTTCTTGTTATATTATTTAAAAAAAAAATAAGAATTAGAATATATGATTACTTCCATGAATATTTACAATCTTGTATAATGTTTTCAAGAATAAACATATTTCTTGATTATATATGATAGTACACAAATTATATTGAATAAAAGCAACTAGATTCAAATGAAAATAATTGGCATATATAATAAGGAAATTTTTCTATTTTTTTAACGAATATTATCACCATAAATCCCGATTACTTTGATTACCTTTATATTTTTATTTTAAAATAAAAACAAATTACATTATTAGGTTTATATTACAGATGATTAGAGTCTTTACATTGTTCACCCGGGGAATTCTCAAAGCCAAAACCTCAAGGACCAAATTCCTCACTCACATGGTCATCATTGATTCGGATGCCTCACTTGAGCTAATAAAACTAAATCTTACTTGAGAATAATATGTGACATATATGATTATTAGAATGTGTCTTTCATATTTTAGTAAGTTAACGAGAAACATGTAAGATTTGTCATGTCTCTCAAATTCACCAATTTTTTTTTTTCTTCAACCAATTCTTCACTAGTGTATATTATTGGGAATTACACTTGTACTACTATTATATATTGGTTTTTCACTATGTGACACTTCTCTCTTTTACTAAACATATATATATATATTTTCCAATTTATGGTTTTATTAAACTTTATATTAAAATTCATTGATTCCCATTATAATACAAAGCACTTACCATAATAAAATTTGTCAATGTTCCAATACCCCTACGCATGATGTGAGACGATGTGTATTCACTTATCAACTACCCGACCTTAGCTCAGGCTTGGAATACATATCATATTCACATATAACATATTTGTTGTATTATGGTTTTATTTATATTTCGTATGGCAACTTATATACCAACTAGTTTCATTTGTCTGTCGTCTCATTCCAACGACGATGTCTTAACTTGTTGTCATTGATAACTATAAGGGTTCGAGTGTATAAATGGCATTGCCACGGGACCAGTACTTGTCTACTCTCATTTATTCTCTGTCTAATGCTACGTATTTTTAAATGGTACTTTATTCACTTCACGGAGTGTTGCGTTGTGTCCCTGGCACGTTTCATTTATGAGGATTTGAATATGCGTTGTTTTTTATAGATTTTCGTATGGTTGTTGATGGGAATGGGTACTATTGTATCGATTTGTAAATCTTGTCGCTCGTACTGCGAAGATCTTGTTCTTTTCGAGGTCCTTTCCGACTGGCCTTCTCCTGGTTTTGGCATCGCTCTCCACGTGGACGGTGGAGATCAGCGATGAGTTAGGGTTTGGTTCCGATATATGATTCGATTCTCCACTCTATAGCTTTCATTTTTCACTTTGAAATGTTTTTCTCAGAGAACACAAAGGTCTCTCGGCTCCTCTTCTACATTTAAAATTTTCTATCTGGCGTGCTCTTACATGAATTTGTGTAGACATCACAGTACTGAGAGTTTAATCATTCCAGGTAACTTCTCATTATACCCTTTTGATCCTCATTTAACATTAATTCGTCCTTAAGATTTAAGTGGTGACGCAGTATACTTTTCTTTTCAATTTTGTTTATGCCGACATGTTAGCACTCACATTGCTATCTGTATTGACTATTGACGAAATGTTAAGTAGAATGATAATCTTTGTTTTATATCGTGCCTTGACTTCTCTTTTGATTGAGGACTTGTATTTACAGGCATCGCATTAATGCCAAAGTGAAATTCCTATGATATTTCATGGTTTTTTTTTTAGTCATCGTATAGTAGAGCTTTGTTTTCATGCCTGGGTCTGTAGAGCGACTTGATACATTTGCTTGAATACTATTTTTTTAGGGTTTATAACCGAAATTTACCCGCGTCACCTGTATAGCATTCGCTAGAAATTCATTTTTTTCATTCTGGGGTCATTACTATACCTATTTCGATGTGTTCTAAGTGATCAGTTTCAGTTTTGCATTGCTGACCCTATCACGAGGTTATGAGGTTTTTCTTATACTTTACCTTCAGTCTTGATTTTCGTTTTGTTTCTTACACTGCATCCAAGTGTATCCATAACATTGTCATATTCTGTGCAGATGGTTTGTTTTCAATTCGCATAGCTCTCCTTCATGGCGCAGAGTCTCTCTTCTGAGGTAAAAATTTGCAAAATTGTTGAATCATAATCTGGCTCGATTTCTACGTGGTTTATATATATAATTCTTCTCGGTTGCTCGTAGAAAATTCTTGGGAGGGATTTTCTTCTTCCTACTGTCTTTGGGTAAGTTGAAAATTACCTGGCTCTCATAACTTCGTATACACGTCTATACAAATCTTTATTCATACATATTTACTTATTTCGCTCAATGCTTTTGCCGGTACGTTATTTCTCTAGTGAATGTAAATTTTGAAGACGACATATATATCTTTGGTATGGATCAGTTATAATGATTTTCTTCTCGTTTGGCACAGGTCGGCATCTAATTTCCTGTTGGAAATGATTTTGCCTCAATTACTTATTTAGCTTCGTTCATAGATTCCTATAGGGATGGACCATCATTTTATTCTCAGTCGACTTCTCTGAGATAATAACATGGAATATTGGTTGTTTATACACAGAGTTATGGGGATTTTTCCCTAACATAATCCTTGAATTAGATTCATTTCTCAATATTTTCCAGCAATGTATAATTACTCTGGAATTTTTATTTATTTTTATTTTTCTACACAACTATATAACGATTAATAAATATCAATGGAATATTGCTTGTGATTATGTTGTGGAAACTATATGATGATATTCATTGCTATTATTTTTATGAATATCTCAGCTCACTAGTTTAACTGGGTTTTAATTTAAATGATTCATATTCTACAATATTTCACTTCTGACTCTCTATACTATTCATGTTCATTTTCTTTCTTGAATTAAGTTAGTCAGTTCCTCTATATAATATAATTGACCATGGCTTCCTACCATGATAATAAAATAACTTACTCTAGAATTATTTTTCAGTCTTCTTCGGTGCTTCTGCATGTACATGATTTTCTAAAATGTTATCTCCACTGAGCAGAGATTGTAGCTTTCCTAAGTTTTATTTACATCCCACAGGAACATACTTTTTTTCTCTCTTGTGTAGAATTTACAGTGGCTTCTCTCCTTGTATAAGGTCGTAAATATGATTTTATTAATGATTTATCTGGCTATATTCTTATTTACCACATAGTTCTAGAGTTTGACTAGAAATCCTTATTTCTGCAATTCCTCTAACACTGAATGCTACATGGAAAGTGCAACATTTCAACTAGTTAATCTTACCAAAAGCAAGCATAGATTGACAATAAACTTTTTCTGTCCTGAATATTATTAATTCATCATATGTATTTCTGATTAAATTTATTATTCTACACTCGGGTAGTAAAATGACTATATGCAATTTAGTGCCCATAGCCAACCAGAGCCTAATATTTCCTACTCACTCTATTCCACTTTTAAGTCTGCATAATATTTCTATGTACATATAGGTACATATCTAAGTGTAACTTATCACAGTTTTCCAAAGTTTACTATAGGAGCTAATACATGTTTAACTCCTTTTTAATTTTTCTTTATTTATTTCTGGAATTACCATTTATTACAGAAGTAGATTAAAGTGTTAGTATGAATCCTTTGTCAAAGTGTACGAAAAAAGACCACTTTAGCTATGCATAACTAATATCCCTAACATCAAATATGGCTGCCAATATCTTCAGATCTGCAGTTAGTTGATCAAGACAAGACCTGCAAAAACCAGATCTATGCATAGAAAGACATTAAGCAGTAAAAAGAAGTTTTTGCTCCATATATCCAAAAGACAAGACAAGAACGATTTTTGAAATAATTTTTTATATTAAGGGCACCTGGGAGGAAAACAAGAAGATGTTTCCAATTCTCCTCAATGGGATCGGTTCTTGGAAGTCCTCAGCACTTCAGATCTAGCATTTCTCTCTCTTGTTGGTGTAGAAAACCCAGACAAAGATAGAACTCAAAGGGAGCTCACACAGAAAATGATGGAAAATATGACAATGATAATGGCTCAAAGTCAGACCAAGAGTTTAGATCCAGAGTGATCTAATAGGCAACAAAAGGTGAAGAATGGTAGGAAAAAACCCTCCTATTTATAACAAAATATTGGGTCATTCTAGATCTTGGTGCATGATTAAAATAACATTAACCAAATCTAGATCCACCTTTTATGGAATATTTTATTATATTTGTTGGAGGGAAAAGTATTTGACTTGGGTCAAATCCCTTTATTTGTGAATAATAAATAAATAAATGATTTATTTATCATTTTAAGGAGGTGGTTAAAAGATAATCAAATAAATAATGATTTATTTAATTATTTATGGGTGATTTAGTCATATTTAACAAGGAATATTGTTTAAATAAGGTTAAAATAATTATTCCTAGAAAATAATAAGATAAATAAAGATTTATCTAATTAATTTCTTTGTTTTGGGTTAAACATGACCAGGAAAATCAAACAAATATAGGTTTGTTTAATATTTCCTTTTGGGGTTTCCTGTTTAGACCATAAACAACCTAATAAATGTTTTTTATTAAGTTATTTTACATAGTGAAGGCAATTTTACTTAGGGTAAAATTGGTCTTACATGGTGTACTTGGGTCCATCTAATGATAGTAGGTTAGATGACCAAAAAATGGTGTAACAGATTTCCCCCCAGCGTGCGAGTGTTAGGAGAAAATTGTATGACCGAAGTAAGTTGTAAGAACTCAATCACCAGACATCAAAAGGGAAGTCGGAGAGAGAGATGTAAGGTAGACTAATGTTCTGAAGAACTAGACCCTGAGGAGACGAGACTTACAGGTGCAACAAGTCTCATTTTATGAGAGGGTACCTGTGCTAAAGGCGGTGGGGGAGGCATACCTATGCCCGCCGAGACAAAGTACAAAAGAATAGTGTGTCCAGTAAACAAGGGACCGAAACATAAAGTACAACCGACATAAAAATGAGCCAGATATAAATAAAATGAAGGATCCCACATACATGTTGTGCCTGGGATAACAGCCAGGACTTATACAATAATATCTGAGTACATGAGATATAAATACAACCCAAATGCCCCCTGGAAATGGGGAAGGGCTCGCAAAATCTGACTGATACATGCAAATCAAAAAGGTGCTGCAAGTGGCTAAGGCTGACATCATCAAATATATGGAGCTGCATCAAAGGCTGTAATGAAGAGGTCATCCGAGCATGTGGGGGGCTACCTGCAGGGCCACCCCCTCATGAGGGCTGAGACATCTCACACATACTCGAGAATCACCAAGAGCTGCTACTGCATCACTGAACCATCAATTATACGGATCTCGATCATGCTGAAAGGAGCTGGAGCTGAGAAACAATCAAGTCAAAGGGTAAGGAGAAAGCCCTTCACTTGATCCGAGGCACCAAACAAGAGTGGAAGCTGGAACCAAGGTACACCGCCGTCTAGACCGGTCTTCTGGAATGAATGAGCTGATGTCGATAGAAGCAGGTCCGCCATAGGTGAGGCAATGAGAGATCCTCAACTAAGGCATGAGAGAAAATAGTCGAGCGACTGACAGACTAATACCAATGATGATGGTGAAATGGAGGGGACTGAGTAGCGAATGGACGAATTCCTTTGTTATAGAATAAATGGCATGAATGACATGGCAGCCACTGACACAAGATCATGAGGGATAGGGGACAGTGGGACTGAAGGCCATAATGTGCGGCACAAGAGAGGGATCAAGTAATGAAGGATGGAGGACTATAGCGGGGTACAAAGGGACTCGGGATAGACTCCATGAATGTGATGATGACTCAACTTGGATGCTCTAAACAAGGGCGACTCGATGGTGCTGCCACACAGAAAAGAGCTCATGGGGGACCCGAAAAACATGAGTACAAGATGATATCTCATGACGAAAATCGACACAAACAAAGACAAGTATGGAGGCAAAGTGGTACCCCAAGTACAAGTGTTGTAAGTGAGGAAATTTGATTTTGGGTGGAGGTGAAGTGACCCCTCTTGGACAAAATGTATCCTGGTGAAGTATCAAATCAGAAAAAACTAACAGATACCCATTTGAGGGCTTGATGAGAGCTTTCCACCGGTGTAGACGGTTTGTCAAACAGAGCTATGGTATGGTCGCAATAGGCGAAAGAAGAAACAAGGGTTCTCTTTTAATAAGACAGTTTTCCCTCCAAATCCACTCATTTTCTAGTGCTGCTGTGGTGAATGTAGAGAGGAGAGAAGGCCCTAAATCTTGCAGCGGGCATAGCGGACAAACCGATCATTGGAATCGAGATCTGTTAGTGGCAGGTAAGAGGCCTAATCTTACTCTTTCATTTTTATGGATTGAAAGTTTAGATTAGGGCCCAGAATCTCAGAAACAAACCCTCTTTCATCTCTACTGCCGGGTCGCATCTTTGGGCCAAAAACTACGACCTGGGATGCAGGTTTTGAGCCAAAAACTGCGACCTGGCCCAGGATTGGGCAGAAAAGTGTGACCTAGAGGATGAGGAGGGGCAGTCGGACGGGTGTTTCGACCTGAGTTCTTTGCCCATGGGGATCAGATGTCGTTATACATAGACGACTATCCCTATAGTGGGATGAGTTATTGTGGGGATCCGGACCTACCATTTTCGCCTGGTCGAGTATGGGGACCCGATGGTAAGTGACAAGTAACTATTCTTTTTTGGGCATGTCAAAGTTAATGAATAGTAGATAGGGTACTGATTCATGTACTTTTAGTATGCAGATATAGCTCCGGTAAAACTAGCTGGATATATGGGACGACCGGCAGCATCTGGAGCTGCAGGTCCGAGTGGGTCGAGAGTAGTGCATAATGAGGATGTGGTCGCCCTTCTGGAGGACATCCACCGTAGATGGGAAACGTTGCTGATCGGAGTGTCAGAGCGTGGGTGGCAAGACTTAGACAACCAGTACATAGAGCCATGTATTGGTCTACCCTCGGAATGGCGAGGCGTCATGCGGCGCATGGCGATGGCTGGTCAGGGGATACGTGATCTACAGGCTGCAGGAGCAGAGCCATTGGCTCGAGATCTGCTAGATAGTGATTAGGTGTGGGGCAGGTGGTGCCCCCAGTTTTGAGTTTTTTGTAACATGCTATGGCATTTCAAATGTATCAGAGTAGATGGACTCTAAAACACATGTTTTGCGACACATATTATGGATATGCATCTTTTTTAATGATTATGAATGTTATTGTCTTGTATGAAATGCATGTGATAAATGCCAATCTAGAACATGGTTTGCAATACTATCTACATAGTGATTATGTTCTCGAGGTACACGGTTGAAAGTTATGGTTTCGAATTCACGTATCAAGAGTTTCACTTGTAAATATCGTCTAAACAGCACAGGATTACGCACACAATAGACACCATTTAGTTTTATGACAAGAAGTAGGGAATCTAAACGAACATGTAGATGGAGGATGCGATGAAAGAGGGCATCGGGTAAGAGACCACGCACTACATCATATTCGGCCTGATTTTTGGTTGCAGTACCAATGCAGACCCCGTTTGAGAGCATGAGGGCATGCAAGGCGGTGAAAATGGCCCAACCTGCTGAGGCGAGATTCCAGGAGTAATGACTTGTACCATCGGCGTAATCGATATAGGGTGGGGACGGAGGTCCTGCGGAATAGTGTTACAAGACAACAAATGGGGGGAGGAGGGACAATGATGGCAACATGAGTGTATAGTAGACATCGAGCGGCAACTGCGGGAGGGAGTGTGATGGGCAAGATGGCTATGATGCATATACAAACTGGATGGTGGTATATGGGGGCGAGAGGAGGGGTGGCTGGGACTCGGGCTGCGGAGGTCAAAAGAGATATGGGTGGTGCTATCTCGTTTATGGGTGGAAAGGAGGAGGTCAAGGGTGGAAAAGGTTCCCAAGGAGGCATCCAGATGGAAAAAGAGGGGATGAAGAGTTGAGGGAAAACCACATGACACGGAAAAGTTACTTAAATCATCCGTAGGGGAAGAAAGGCTCACATATGGTTCGTCACAGAAAATGACAGAAGAACAGGGAAACAAATGGTTAAACGATGTGGAGCCCAGGGTGGTTGCTGAAGGGGGGTAAAGCGAAACAACAGGGGAGGATTCAAGGGGAAAGTGCTCCAAGGGTCTCACGGAGGATGATAGGTAGATAATGGTGGTAGTAGACTCCGTCATCTGGACATCAGGGGGGGGAATGTTAATGGGAGCAGGGGGATCCTCAAGTTGTCCTGAAGCATACTGCGCAAGTATGGGAGAGGTGGACTGATTTTGTTGAACCTCATACTCTCAGACTACTTCTAAAGAGGTGCAGTAATGCATCAGGTGAGGACAATGGTGGGAGTAATGGCCATGGATATCGCACAAAGCATAGGGTTTTCTAGTGTGAATAGTTTTTGGGTTCTTGGTTATGGACGAGGACAGAAGAGAAGGGTCGGAGACCGTAGACTCAGGGAATGCGACTTTAACCATGGGTTGAATGCGGGGCAACTCAGGACACGTATGGGTGGCGTGACTGATGACATCACACAAGGCGCAAGGCTTTGCGGGAGGAGGAGGAGCTGGGTCAGTCGGGGTGGCCTTGTCTTTGGATGCCCCCTTGCGAGCTTTGCCTTTCCTTCCTAGAGCTGTCACCACAGGGGTAGCGTCCTGGGGAGGTGTGGGGAGCATGGTAGCAACGGAAGAAGCGAGGGGGACCGGTTGAACCGGTGTCAAAGCAAGATAGGGTTTGGGGTGATTGGGTGGGGTAGTGGCTGGAGGGTCAAGGTACCAAACGGGGATGCCCAGGGTTAGGTTAGGGAGAGAGAGGGTGGCCATGACAGGAACCGTATAGACTCTGGGAGGGGGAGCCAGGAAAGGTATTTGACCGGTGGGATAATGACCAGGAGGTATAGCTCCGAGCTGGTTGAGACCTGGGGGAACTGACCCGGGAGGATAGAGGGGTTCAGAGATACCAGCTGTAGAAGAAGGGCCAGAAGGAGGAGGTCCAGTTGGCTGAGATGAATGGCTAGGAGCGGGTTGCGGTGGGCGAGGTTGAGTGTGAGGTTTCTGACTAGCCGAAGCGGGTCGCTTAAGGGCAGCCCAAGATGATTGCATCATGCAAACATTCGATAAGCTGGGATTAGAGATATGAGGAGGAGGGGGACTAGGGAAAGTTCCAAGCAGGGAGGAGTCTTTGTAGACGCCGGGAGAGACATTGGTCAAGGAATCAATGGTTTGCTTATTGGCTACAGAAGAGATGGTCGTCTCTGGGGAGGTTTGAGACGGTGGCTCATGATAAGTCAACTGGTCGATGGTGATTATATTTCCTTTGTGAGGAAAAGACATCTTGTGAAAAACCACGAATGGGACAGCAGACATGGAGGAGGTGTAGCTTCACCCCAATAGAATGTTTTAGTCTAGAGGGGTGTTGATGACTTTGACGTCAACGCAAACAGTCTTACCGGCAAGGGTGATAGGACAATTACGAAAAAGGCCAATGGGCTGGGAGGCATGGCCATCCCACACTCGAAGGGTGATCGTGGAAGGGACCAGTTCAAGAGATCCGAGTTGCTTCCAAACCGAAGCGGACATCACATAGGTGGATGCCCCCTCATCAATTATACACCAAGAAATGTTGGCATTCCGAATTTTGACTGGGATTTGGAAGGCGACGAAAGCAGGAAGAGGAGGATGTTTTGATTGAGGGGCATCGAAAATAATCATTTGGTCATCAGCAGGATCTACAGTGCCCACAGCAGATAGCAGAGCCTTCTTTTTGGAAGGGCACGACTGGAGCAGTTCCAATGTGGAAATGGCAGCAGGAGATTGCACCAAATCATCTACTATGATATAAAAATGAGCAGCTCGACCAGAAGCAGCATTTCGATGTAACGGTCCTTTAGGAATATTGGTATGAACCTCAACTTTGGGTTGAGGGATATGTAAGGGACCAGTGGATGTCGAAAGAGGCTCTGTAGAACCGAAAGAAGGGGACTTGGAGGCAGAATGAGCGGAAGGCTTAGGGTACTGGCGAGACCGAGTTTGAAGGTGAAGGTTGACGGTTGGGGATGGATCAGAGTTCATCATGAGGATCTGGTAATCAGAGGAACCAGAAGGGGAAGGTTGAGTGGTGACCTATCCATCAGGTGGTTGGGTAGCCATGAATCCTTGCTGAGGGAAAGGATCAGTAAACACAGCTGGTTGAGTAGTGGTTACAATAGGGGGAGCATGAGGGGAGGCATGTTGTCCTTGCAATGTGGCTTGACACTCCCACATCTGCCGCATCTATGGTAAGAGGGGACAATCATGGGTGTAATGACCGTAAACACCGCAACACGAACAAGGCTTATTTGTGCGAAGAGGCATTTCCGACTTGGGTTGTGTGCCCTATTGCTGGTTAGACGTGTTAGTGTCAATACCTTGAGGATTGGGTCCACGAGTACTAGGGGTAGATTTATTTGGATTGCCTCTCCGCCTTCTTTGAGAATAAGGGGGATTAGTCGCGCCTTGCTGTGTAAAGACTTGCCCTGGAGGGGGCTGTAGGTGCTGTTGCGAGGGTGGAGGAGGCAACAGAGGTGGAAATGCATATGCTGGAGGAGTTGGTGCACCAGGCTGTGGATAAGGATAGGGGTTAGGTTTGGAAACATTGAGGTAAGCAGGAGGTTGGGCAAAAGGATGAGGCATGCCATATCTTGGATACATGCTACCTAGAGGGGGAAAAGTGCTAGAGGTGTTGGCCCCTCCCAGAGGGAGACCATAGCCCATAGGCGGTTGAGCATACGGATGAGAGAGGGCTCTAATGATACCGTCGGCGGAATGAGATGCCCCTGGGGCGTTAGCGCCACCGGGCCTAGGGAGGTCAGGAAGGATGGTATAAACATAACCAGACTGAGCGTAGATCAGGTCATATTTCAAGGCTACTTGGAGGGTGGCTTCTTCGGTTTGAGGGAAATGGGAGGAAACATCTTTGCCAATGGGAGGTAAGAGAGTGCGAAGGAACCAATCCATATAAACTTGATCTTCGAAGGGGGGAGCTCAACACAAGCTTCTTTGTCATCGCCATTCCTGGACATGAGTGGAAAGGCGGGTCGAAGAGGTTTGCTTGAAAGAAGTCAAAAGCTCTGTACCAGTATCGTATCGGAGAGGGAGATAGAAATAGGATAAAAAGGCTTGGACAATGGTCGCAAAGGTGGTATGGGAAGAGGTGGCTTGGTAAACATACCATTTAGAAACTTCGCCGGTAAGCATGCATTGGAACAACCAAAGACAGATGGAATCATCGGTAATGGAATTGGAGGAACACCACATGTGGAAAGATCAGACATGGTTGGTTGGATTTTCTCCAGCAAGGCCTTCAAACTTAGGGATGTTGGAGGGGAGCTTGGTTGGCATAGCAGGCCAACCAACATCGTGGCAGATAAGGTCATTGATCAACTGATTGAAATCGGGGAGGCTGAGGCCTACCATGTAAGGGAGCAAAGGTGCAGCCGAGGTAGTTCCTGTGGTGGTTTCGCTAGTAGTAGTCCCGGCATTAGGGCCGGGACTACCGCTAGCGTTAGGCCCTCGACCAGACATATTGAAGGTGATAGGGGGAGAACCAGAAGTAAAAGGATAACCCAATGAATCAGAAGAGGATTCAGAGTGCGGACTCGGAGGAGGACTAACTCGACGACAGCGGGAAGGAGTAGGGCAACCGATCAGAAACTGAGGGTGAAGGCCAAGAAGTCTCCGGGATGTGCACTTTGGGAGCGCAATGGTGACAACACAAACACAACATGAGGGGAAGAAGAATGATCGTCAAAGGCAGGGAGGTGCAGAATCAAGTGATTACAGTGTCAAAACAAGGGCAGAAAGGTGCAGTGTCAATTGATTTTAAAGTCTTTTCTTGGAGGTGTAAACCAGGCTCTTCTTCGCTTAGGGTGAGTGTGTGGCGTGCGTTAATTTTAATTTTTAAACCCTTTTCATTTTGAGAGCAAGAGAAAAAGTGTGCTGCGTAAATAAAAATAATGTTGTAAAAAACAGTATATAATGCTGAAATAACAAAAAATTAACAGCTACTAGTGCATCAATCCAACCCAAGAAGGCGGGTCTCTCAAAAATAATCTAAAAGAGGGACAAAATATAGTCAAAACACACTAAAAAGAGGCCAATAGATCTAGGGTCAAAAGGGACAGGGATCTAAAGTAGAAAATTGCTGAAAAGAGGTGCAGATCACAGCCAAGAGGCAGCGGCAAGGTGGCTAGAAAAAGGGAGGAAATCAACAAAAAGCAGAAGGGGAAAGGAGGAGGCCGTAAAGGTAGATCCAAAAAAATCTTCAGGAGGTGATTTGAAAGGGATAAGAGTTGATTAAAAGGGGTCTGAAAAGGAGGAATCAGATCTGGAAAAGGGGGGGGGGCTGAAATTCTGAAAAAAAATAGACCTAAAACAGATAAAAGCTCTTCCACCAAAAGTGGAGTGTACTAAAGCCCTAAGGGGCTATGTTCCCACTTATATGAGAAAAACAGATTAGAAATAGGTCGAAATGGGCTGAGACAGAGGTTGGAAAATCCTGACAGAAGCTTCAGAAAAACCCAGAAAAATTGCAGAAAAACTGCAGAAAAATTGGCAGGTCGCATGTTCTGACCTGTTTTCTGTGCAAGTCGCAGAAAATGGGCTGAAAAGTGTGACCTGGAGGTCCAGGTCATAGTTTCTGGGCTAAAAAGTTTGACCTCAAGCTCTGGATGTCCTGGCGGCAGATTTTCGGAAAAGTTGTCGTCTCAGTTGCAGTTGATGTCTGTCACCCACGCAATAGGGCCAGAAACACGCGGAAGTTAGAAATTTTAATGTTTTAGGGTTTTATAAGTGAAAAACCACATGAAAATAGGAAAAACAAAAATCTGAAAAGAAACCCTAGGTTCTGGAGTAGCTAGATATGCAGGAATATGAAAAACAACATCGGTCGTAATTGAAAACCCGTGTGGAGTCGCCAATTGTTAGTATGAATCCTTTGTCGAAGTGTACGAAAAAAGACCACTTTAGCTATGCATAACTAATAGCCCTAACATCAAATATGGATGCAAATATCTTCAGATCTACAGTTAGTTGATCAATACAAGACCTGCAAAAACCAGATCTATGCATAGAAAGACATTAAGTAGTAAAAAGAAGGTTTTGCTCCATATATCCAATAGACAAGACAAGAACGGTTTTTGAAAGAATTTTTTGTATTAGGGGCACCTGGGAGGAAAACTAGAAAATGTTACGAATTCTCCTCAATGGGATGGGTTCTTGGAAGTCCTCAGCACTTCAGATCTAGCATTTCTCTCTCTTGTTGGTGTAGAAAACCTAGACAAAGATAGAACTCAAAGGGAGCTCACACAACAAATGATGGAAAATATGACAATGATAATGGCTCAAAGTCAGAACAATAGTTTAGATCCAGAGTGATCTAATAGGCAACATAAGGTGAAGAATGGTAGGAAAAACCCTCCTATTTATAACAAAATATTGGGTCATTCTAGATCTTGGTGCATGATTAAAATAACATTAACCAAATCTAGATCCACATTTTATGGAATATTTTATTATATTTGTTGGAGGGAAAAGGTATTTGACTTGGGTCAAATCCCTTTATTTGTGAATAATAAATAAATAAATGATTTATTTATCATTTAAGGAAGTGGTTGGAGGATAATCAAATAAATAATGATTTATTTAATTATTTATGGGTGATTTAGTCATATTTAACAAGGAATATTATTTAAATAAGATTTAAATAATTATTCCTAGAAAATAATAAGATAAATAAAGATTTATCTAATTAATTTCTTTATTTTGGGTTAGACATGACCAGGAAAATTAAACAAATATAGGTTTGTTTGATATTTCCTTTTGGGGTTTCCTGTTTAGACCATAAACAACCTAATAAATGTGTTTTATTAAGTTATTTTACATAGTGAAAGCAATTTTAGTTAGGGTAAAATTGGTCTTACGTGGTGTACTTGGGTCCATCTAATGATAGTAGGTTAGATGACCAAAAAATGGTGTAACATAAAGTTACATTAACTGTACTAGGGAAGCATTTACACTTTCTCCAGATTTAAACCATCTAATGGTTTAGAGGTTCTGGCTGACAGTATTCCCTAGTATTCTTTCCTACTACCTTACAGAAGTTAGGAGAACTATTTCTTCTATTCAACACTATTAAAAGTAAGGAAATTCATTACACATCAATTTAACTCAACATAATTACCATAGTACTTTTCACTACTATCCAACAATATCAAATTTAATTACTCAGCAAAACAGTGTGCATACCACTTCTGAAATTGACCAACCTCCCAAAATTAGAGTTCTTCTATCCTCAAGAACTCACCCCCGAGCTGAGATCATCTCTTAGAACAGACCAACCCCAATCTGTTCTGGAGTAGCTTATTTAAGCTTATGCTCCCCAAAGCATGTTTCCAATTCTGCGTCCAGAATTATAGGATGCTTTTCTTCCTGTTTTCCTAGGCTTCCCTTATTTAGGGACTTTTAAAGTTGCTTTCTTATTTTCTCAACTTTTTACCTCTTCCCAACTACTCTCCACCTCATTGGGGAAAACTAGATTTTTCCTCAAAAATATAATTTGGAAATAAATTCTTTCAAGGATTTTTGAAATATTTTTGGGGAAATTATTTGCCTCTTTCCATCCTCATGGATTTAGCAAGTGATCTCATAATTCTCATTTGGTCAATATGCACAGAATTATTTGATTTAATTGGCATAATTAAATACTTAATTACATCCACAAAATACTTATCCATTGGGGTCCATTCCCCTTTGGATTAAAGTTCAAATGTCTAGCTTGAAGGAAACATAAACTAGGGGTGTTACATATTCCCCCTCTGAAAACAAACACAGTCCTCAGTGTTGATAACTAACTACTAGAGTTCATTTTTCAACAAATATGGATTTTTTTCCATCATCTCAACTTCTCTTTCCCAGGTAGCTTCTTCAACAGTAAAGTTCTTCCATTGCACCTTTACTCTTGCTATTGTTTGATTCCTCAATTCAATTTCCTCCCGCTCCAATCTTTGAAGTGGCTCTGGAAGGAACTCCCCATCTGGTCCCACCTGTATCACATTCCAAAAAACAATGTGAGAAGCATCATGTATATATCTTTTTAATAACGAAACATGAAATACATCATGAAATTTAACATGGGGCGGTAGGGCCAGATTGTAAGCCACTGGTCCCACCCTCTCTAACACCTCAAAAGGCCCACAATATCTAGGAGTGAATTTTGCACAACTTCCAGCATAAAGTGTGCACTTTTTGGGTTTAATATGCAAATACACTTGATCACCCACTTTGAACTCTCGATGTACCCTCTTGTTATCAGCATAATTTTTCTGGCGGTCTTGTGCTGTCTTGATGTTTTTCTGTATTTGTTTGACAATCCTTTCCATTTATAATAAAGTATCTGGCCCCAAAAATAGTTTATCTTCAGGTTGGCTCCAACTTAAAGGAGTACGACGCTTCCTTCCATAAAGTGCCTCAAACGGGCTCATTTTGATGGAGGATTGATAGTTGTTGTTATAAGAAAACTCAACCAAGTGCAAATAGTCGTCCCATTTTCATGGCCTATCCATCACATACATTCTCAGCATATCCTCCAAGATCTGATTTGTTCTTTCTGTTTTACCATTCGTCTGAGGGTGATATGTAGTACTAGAATTCAGTTTAGTGCCCATGCCCCCAAACAGACCCTTCCAAATGGCAGTTGTGAGCTTAGCATATCTATCTAAAATAATCACCCTTGGAACCCCATGTAGCCTTACTATCTATTTTAAGAACACATCTGCTACTTGAGTTGTCCCAAAAGTAGATTTTACGGGTATAAAGTGTGCAGCCTTTGTTAAAGTGTCTACTAATACCATCACTAAGTCATGTTGGTATTTTTTCCTGGGCAACCCAGTTATAAAATATATCGAAACAGTGTCCCATTTCCATTCTACAACTGGCAAGGGATTTAGTAGACCAGCTGGATGTTGGTGTTCAACCTTGACTAGTTGACATTCCATGCACCTAGCTAAATATTCTGCTACATCCCTTTTCATTGCTGGCCAAAACAATTTCTTTTTCAAGGCTGTAAGCATTTTCTGATATCTCGAATGTCTTGCATACGGTTGTTTATGGTATTCATCTAGGATCTCTCTTTTCAAAGATTCTACATTGGGGATATACAATCTATTTTTATAGCAGATCAGCCCTCTCTGGTTTTGGGTGTATTTAGCTATTTCCTTCTTTAGTATTTTCACCTGTAGATTATAATAATTTGGATCCTGGTCTGCTACCTTTTTCACTCATTCTTCTAAATCAAAATTAGCACTGCTTCCAATGCTGTTTATGTTTTAGCAAGCATTTCTGCTCAGTTCATCAGCAATTTGGTTTTCTTTCCCTCTGATATGTTTTATGTCCATATAAAATTCACTCAGAAAGGATAGCCATCTGGCTTGTCGAGCATTCAAATCAGTTTGGGAAAAGAAGTATTTAAGACTAATATGATCAGTCATCAATGTAAATTTATTTCCATGAAGACAGTGTCGCCACATCTTCAAGGCATGGATTACAGCAGCCAATTCCAAATCATATGCACTATAGTTATGTTCATGTGTCTTAAGTTTCCTGGACTCATATGCAATTAAAAAATTTTCTTGCAACAAAACGCCTCCCAACCCCTCTCTACAGGCATCGGTACATACCACAAATTCTTTATCAGGATTTGCAATCTTCAGTATAGGGGTTGTGGTGAGTTTTAATTTTAATTGTTCAAAATTGTTCTGGAATTTTTCAGTCCACTCAAATTTGACACCTTTTCTTTGTAATGAAGTTATGGGATATGTTATTGCAGAAAATATTTCCACAAATCTACGATAATAACCTGCAATCCCCATAAATGATCTCAATGTTGAAACATCAGCTGGCACCGACCATTCTCTAATAGCTTTTATCTTTTCAGGGTCAAAAACCAACCCTTGTTCAGAAATAATATGTCCCAAGTATTGGATCTTATCTTTATAGATTTCAAATTTACTGAACTTGGCATATAACTGGTTTTCTTTCAAAGTATACAACACTATCCTTAAGTGCTCTTTGTGCTCCTCTTCACTTTCTAAATAAATTAAAATATCGTCTATGAACACTAGTACGAATTTATCCAAGTACTTGTTTAAAACATTGTTCATTAAGCACATAAAGGTGGCAGGGGCATTTTCCAAACCAAAAGGTAGGACTACAAATTTGTAGTGACCATACCTAGTTGTTTTACTAATGTCTTCTTCCTTAATTCTGAGCTTGTGATAACTAGTCCTTAAATCAATTTTAGAAAATACTGAAGCTCCTCTTACCTAATCAAAAAGATCATCAATTCGAGGTAAAGGGTATTTGTTTTTAATTTTCAACTTATTCAGCTGACGATAATCAATGCACATTCTAAAGGTTCCATCTTTCTTTTTCACAAACAGCACCAGTGCTCCCCAAGGCGATACACTCGGTCTGATATAACCCTTATCCAGCAATTCTTGCAATTGCATTTTCAGTTCCATGAGTTCAGGGGGACTCATTCGATAAGGGGCTCTGGAGACCAGTGTTGCTCCAGGCACCAAATCGATTGAAAAGTCAATCTCTCTTTTGGGGGGAAGATGAGGAATCTCATTTGGAAAAACTTCCTTAAATTCTCTTACCACTAGTAGAGTGTCCAATGGATTTTCTTGAGGTTGCTGTCCTAATTCCTCAACATGTACAACATATACTTGATAACCCTTCCTAGATGTTCTCTTTAATTGAAAAGATGATATTTTTCTTACAGAAATTGGTTTTGGTTTTCCTTTTAGGATAAAGGGTCTCCCTTCCTCATCTATGCAATGTAAGGTTTTATCCCAACAGTTCATCATAGCCTTTCTCTTTTCTAATCAATCCATTCCTATCAGCAATTCATATGAGCCTAAGGGAATAATGTTTAATTTTACTTCTATCTAAACATCATTCAATTTAAGTGTTGTTTGAGGTAGCTTATGAGTTACTTTTCACTTTGTACAAGTGGCTAGCTGGACCAAACAAGACTGCTGAAATTTTTCAGTTTTGAGATTGCATTTCTCTGTAATTTGTGGACTAATGTAATTCAAAGAAGCACCCAAATCAATTAAAACTATGACAGATTGGTTAGCAATCTTACCTTCCATCTCGACCATAGTAACCTGATGTTCTGCTAGTCGGTTTTCCAATGCTGCACTGATAGTGGGTATATTCCTTTCTATGTCATTCACTGCGGTAGCTTCTCGATCCCTCACAATCATTTGAACATTTTGGTGGGGACAATCCCTCAACAGATGAGGTTCTCCACAACCCCAACATTTCAACGATTCCCGCATTTTAACTTCTCCCTCCTTCTTATTGTCTCCATCTATTTGTTTTGAACCCACTTGTGACTGAGCAGTTTGAATTTCCTTGGGTTTGTTAAATTTCTTCCGCTGATGGTCCCTGCCAAAGTTCTTCAAGTAAGCTGGTTTCTATTTCATTCCTTTGAACTCGCCCTTGTTTACCCATCTTTTCCCATGCTCACCCTTTCCTCTAAACTGCTGGTAGCATAATCTAGCTTTCCTCACCGCTTCGTCCATAGTTTTTGGATTATCAAATTCTATTTTCTCCTTGTACATAGCAGGAAAATAGTTCAAAAACCTTTGTACCTTGGCCTTCTCTTCACGAATATAAGGGACATACCTTAATAGATTTGTAAACTTGGTGACAAACTCGTCCATGGTGAGATGTCCCAGTCTGAGTTCATGGAACTCCTTTGCTTTATCATCATAATAACGTTCGTTCAAATAGTGATTCTTAAATTTGAATTGGAAATCTTCCCATGTCACTGTCTTTTCATCAATGGCATCGACCATTTTCGTCTCCTCCCACCACAAAGTAGCCTTACCCTGTAATTGATAAATAGCTAGTATAGCCTTCAGATTACTTTCATATTCATAGACTTAGAAATATTTAATCATATTCAACAACCAGGCCTCAACATCTTCCTCCTTCTCCCCATCATAGGAGGGAGGTTTGATCTTTCAAAATTCTCCCTATAATTCGTTTCTCTGTTTAGACTAATGTCTAGTAGTGTCATCTTCATCAGAATCGTCAGAGAACCTGCCCTTCTTCCTCTTTCTGAAACCCTCACCTTCCTCGTTGTTCCGTGAAGTCAATTCTCTGATGATCTTTTCTTGCTCGTCACTGGCTAAAGACAGTATGTCATTCTGGCTTCTTAGCATAGCCATCTCTCATTGAAAAATGTGCAACATATCCATCACCGGAGCATTGGGATTTGGTGTATTATCTTCATCACACAGATCAACATAAATTTCATCACTTCCAGCCATTGGAATTTTCTGTTTCAGCACCACACTGTACACTAAAAAACACATATCAGTAATAATTTATTTATTTTTTCAACAAAAAAAATAATTTATACAGTGAGCACAACAGTAGCCCAATTTTGCTAACCTGGGCTCAGATACCATTTGAAATGTCTCTCAAAATCACCAACAAAATTTTTTTCTTCAACCAATTCTTCACTAGTGTATATTATTGGGAATTACACTTGTATTACTATTGTATATTGGTTTTTCATTATGTGACACTTCTCTCTTTTACTGAACATATATTTCTTTTCCCAATTTATGGTTTTATTAACCTTTATATTAAAATGCATTGATTCCCATTATAATACAAAGCACTTACCATAATAAAATTTGTCAATGTTCCAATACCCCTACGCATGATGTGAGACGATGTGTATTCACTTATCAAATACCCAACCTTAGCTCAGGCTTGGAATATGTATCATATTCACATATAACATATTTATTGTATTATGGTTTCATTTATATTTCGTATGGCAATTTATATACCAACTAGATTCATTTGTCTGTCGTCTCATTCCAACGACGATGTCTTAACTTGTTTTCGTTGATAACTATAAGGGTTCGAGTGTATAAATGGCATCGCCACAGGACCAGTACTTGTCTGCTCTCATTTATTCTTTGTTTAATGTTATGTCTTCTTACATGGTACTTCATTCACTTCGCGGAGTGTTGTGTTGTGTCCCTGGCATGTTTCATTTATGAGGATTTCAGTATGCATTGTTATTCATGGATTTTCATATGGATGTTGATGTGAATGGGTACTATTGTATCGATTTGTAAATTTTTTCGCTCGTACTACGAAGATCTTATTCTTTTTGAGGCCCTTTCCGACTGGCCTTCTCCTGGTTTGGGCATCGCTCTCCATGTGGACGGTGGAGATCAGCGATGAGTTAGGGTTTGGCTCTGATATATGATTCGATTCTCCACTCTGTAGCTTTCATTTGTAACTTTCAAATGTTTTTCTCAGAGAACGCAGAGGTCTCTCGGCTCCGCTTCTGCGTTGTAAACTTTGCTATCCGGCATGCTCTTACATGAATTTGTGTAGGCATCACAGTGCCGAGAGTTTAATCGTTCCAGGTAACTTCTCATTATACCCTTTTGATCCTCATTTAACGTTAATTCCTCCTCAAGCAGTATACTTTTCCTTTCAATTTTGTTTACGCCGACGTGTTAGCGCTCACATTGCTATTCGTATCGACTATTGATGAAAGGTTAAGTAGAATGATAATTTTTGTTTTATATCTTGGCTTGCCTTCTCTTTTGATTGAGGACTTGTATTTATAGGTGTCACATTAACGCCAAAGTGAAATTCCTATGGTATTTCATGGTTTTTTTTTTTGAGTCAATGTATAGTAGAGCTTCGTTTTCATGCCTGGGTCTATAGAGCGACTTCATACATTTGCTTGAATACTATTTGTTTAGGGTTTATAACCGAAATTTCCCCATGTCGCCTCTTTAGAATTTGCTAGAATTTCGTTTTTTTCATTCTGGTGTCATTACTATACCTATTTCGACGTGTTCTAAGTGATCGGTTTCAGTTTGGCCTTGCTGACCCTATCACGAGGTTGAGAGTTTTTTCTTATACTTTACCTCCGGTCTTGATTTTCGTTTCGTTTCTTGGACTGCCCCAAGCGTGTTCATAACATTGTCGTATTCTATGCAGATGGTTTGTTCTCAATTCGCATAGCTCTCCTTCATGGCGCAGAGTCTCGCTTCTGAGGTAAAATTTTGAAAAATTGTTGAATCATAATCTGGTTCGATTTCTACGTGGTTTATATATCTAATTCTTCTTGGTTGCTCGCAGAAGATTCTTGGGAGGGATTTTCTTCTTCCTACTGTCTTTGGGTAAGTCGAAACTTACCTGGCTCTCATAACTTCTTATATACTTCTATATAATTTTTTATTCATACATATTTACTTATTTCCCTCAATGCTTTTGCAGGTACGTTATTTCTCTAGTGAATGTAAATTTTGAGGACGACGTATGTATATTTGGTATGGATAAATCATAATGATTTGCTTCTTGTTTGGCATAGGTCGGCGTCTAATTTCCTGTTGGAAATGATTTTGCGTCAATTACCTATTTAGCTTCGTTCGTAGATTCCTATAGGGATGGACCATCATTTTATTCTCAGTCGACTTCTCTGAGATAATAACATGGAATATTGGTTGTTTATACACAAATTTATAGGGATTTTTCCCTAACATAATCTCTGACTCAGATTCATTTCTAAATATTTTCCACCAATGTATAATTACTCTGGATTTTTTAATTATTTTTATTTCTCTACACAGCTATATAAGGATTAATAACTATCAATGGAATATTGCTTGTGATTATGCTGTGGAAAGTATATGATGATATTCATTGCTATTACTTTTATGAATATCTCATCTCACTAGTTTAACTGGGTGTTAATTTAAATGATTCATATTCTACAATATTTCACTTCTGTCTCTCTGTACTATTCATGTTCATTTTCTTTCTTGAATTAAGTTAGTCAGCTCCTCTATATAATATAATTGACCATGGCTTTCTGCCATGATAATAAAATAACTTACTCTAGAATTATTTTTCAGTCTTCTCCGGTGCTTCTGCATATACATGATTGTCTAAAATGTGATCTCCACTGAGCAGAGATTGTAACTTTCCTATGTTTTATTTACATCCCACTGGGACAGACTTGTTTTCTCTCTTGTGCAGAATTTACAGTGGCTTCTCTCCTTGTATAAGGTGGTTAATCTGATTTTATTAACAATTTATCTGGCTATATTCTTATTTACCACATAGTTCTAGAGTTTGGCTAGCAATCCTTATTTCTACAATTCCTCTAACACTGAATGCTACATTGACAGTGCAACATTTCAGCTAGTTAGTCTTACCAAAAGCAAGCATAGATTGACAATAGAGTTTTTTCTGTCCTGAATATTATTAATTTATCATATGTATTTCTAATTAAATTTGTTATGCTGCACTTGAGTAGTAAAATGACTACATGCAATTTAGTGCCCATAGCCAACCAGAGACTAATATTTCCTACTCACTCTATTCCACTCTTAAGTCTGCACAATACTTCTGTGTACATACAAGTACATATATAAGTGTAACTTATCACAGTTTTCCAAAGTTTACTACAGGAGAAAATACATGTTCAACTCCCTTTTTCTTCTTCTTTATTTATTTGTTGACTTACCATTTATTTCAGAAGCAGATTAAAGTTACATTAATTGTACTAGGGAAGCATTTACACTTTTCTCCCGCATTTAAACCATCTAATGGTTTAGAGTGTCTCCGTTGACAAGATTCTTAGTATTCTTTCCTACTACCATAGAGAAGTTAGGAGAAATATTTCTTCTAATCAACTCTGTTAAATGTAAGGAAATTCATTACACATCAATCTAACTCAACATAATTACCATACTACTTTTCACTACTATCCAGCAATATCAAATTTAATTACTCAACAAAATAGTGTGCATACCACTTCTGCAATTGACCAACCTCCCAACCTTAGAGTTCTTCTGTCCTCAAGAACTCACCCCCGAGCTGAGATCATCTCCTAGAATAGACCAACCCCCAATTGGTTCTGGAGTATCTTATTTAAGCTTATGCTCCCCAAAGCCTATTTCTAATTCTGCGTCCAGAATTACAGGATGCTTTTCTTCTTGTTTGCCTAGAATTCCCTTATTTAGGGACTTTTAAAGCTACTTTATGCTTTTCTCAGCTTTTTACCTTTTCCTAACTACTCTCCGCCTCATTGGGGAAAACTAGATTTTTCCTCAAAAATGTAATTTGGAAATAAATTCTTTCAAGGATTTTTGAAATATTTTTGGGGAAAGTATTTGCCTCTTTCCATCCTCATGGATTTAGAAAGTGATCTCATAATTCTAATTTTTTCAATCTACACAGAATTATTTTATTTAATTTCCATAATTAAATACTTAATTACATCCACAAAATACTTATCCATTGGGGTCCATTCCCCTTTGGATTAAAGTTCAAATGTCAAGCTTGAAGGAAACATAAAACTAGGTATATGTTGATCAAATTCATCTTTTTTAAATTTAAATGGATAATTTAATGTTAAATTATATTAAAAATAATTCAACTATAATGCAAATGAGTTTAATATAAAGTTTTAAAAAATGAAAATAAAACTGTTTACCATAAATTTATTTCAGAATTACTAGCTTAAATTGAATGAAATAACTACTACACTTAATTATATGTTTTTCGTGCATATATATTATTATTATTATTATTGAAGTTAATTATATATTAATGAGAAATTTTTTCATTTTTTTTTTTTAAAACTTTTATTTTTCATGGGCTTGTTACAGGAAACCAAATTACTGGGAAAAATAGGAGAACATGATGAAAAATGTATAGATTTTCCAAACAATGTATTCAGTTCATAAACATAGGAGAGAAAACTAAAAGAACTTGATTAACTATATGCTACACACTAAACTATAAGACATATTAGAAAGCCTAACCTATCAAAAAAGTAGACACTGATAATTAGAGAAACCATATTCATCATGAGGCTAAGTAGAAGTAGAGATATACACCTCAATCATATTGATGTTCCCCCTAGATGCAACCACTCGAACCTTGAGAGTGATAAATATGGGATTCAATCCATTCAAGTATCTTTCACATGTCATTTTGGTTGAGCACCATCTTGCCCAACATCAACAAGATTTTTTCCCTGGAATCATTATTAAAAAAATCTCTAACTCGTAGCATCTTCATTCTCTAATACATGTAAATAGTCAACGTGTGTTTATTTTTCTTGCCCTCATATGCCATGTGTGATCTATCCATTCTTAGATGAATTATCAAACACCTTTAAACTGGGAAAAAAACCTCTCTCAACTATCATATCAACTTTAGAACCTTGTATCTCCTCCTGAACCTCCATTGGGATTTGTTCTTTGAAGCTACATGTTTAGTTTTCCATGCTTAAGTGAGTTCAAGAGCTAGTAAATTTGCTACATTTTCCATTTTCATGGATGCACTTTGTATATTTCCTTACCAAGGCTAAGGGGTTAGTGGATTAACTAGATATGAATTCTCCAAGACGGGCTACAAGATGGAGATTGGTGGAGTATCCAAGACAAATAAATCATGTTCCAACTCCTCGAGACAACAAAATATTTGAGGTGGACATAACAACAAGGATATGAACAATAGAAAAAACAAAAGTGGTGTCAAAATGGAGTGCGAGACTATAATAAAGGCACATAAGAGTAGTCACCAATCAGAGAAATCATGGCAGACTAGAGGGAGAATGGGCATGACCCACCGCGTAGAAAACCACAAATGATGGAGCTAAAGGTACAGTTTGGATATGAGGAATGAATGTGAGAGATGGAGCCAAATTCAAGAATGATGGAGGAATAATGGCCACTACTAACCTCCCTTCCATGTGTGTGAGGTTCATGTGTATATGGGCCATGACAATACAATAACTCGTATGTCTCTATAGTAATAAATATAGGCTCATGCCACATTTAGAGATGGAGTCTCACATGGATGCATGTCACCCTTCACAATTGCGGGATGTGACAATGACCCCTCCATATCCAACCTCACCCGATTCAAGAAAGATTTGTATTGATCAATAATGGCATATCATATATATGTATAACTTTAATAATCCATACCCAACATAAATGATGTTGTTTTCTCATTCTTTTAGTTGACGTATAAAAATTTATTGAATTCAATTTAAAGTTTTTGTATGTTTGATTAGTTTTATATACTTGTCTTAAAATTTAAAGATACAATTTTCTCTACTTATTATGTCTTTTCTAGCATTTATATTGTTTAAGATGGTTTCGTTAGATTTTTTTGATATTTACTTCTCAAAGGATTATGAAAATAAGATATAAAGAAATGTAATTTCAAATCCTTAAAACATGGAGGGTTTTGAAGTTGTTTTTGGTGTGTTATTGGGCAGTTGGTCACTGTTTAAATACCTTTAACATATTCCAAAAAAAGGATTGATTTCTCTAATTTTCATTTCCAATTAATTAAAAGTGTGAAGTTAGAGACAGTGTATGAAGATATCAAAGTGAGATTAAAGCATGGTTTTCAACCTTATATCTCCTCCATAGAGATAGTGTATGAAGATATTAAAGCCAGATTAAAGCATGGTTTTCAGCCTTATATCTCCTCCTCCTCATTGTCTATAAGTACTATCATAATAGATCCTCAACCGAAAGTTGTGAAGGAAATTATAAATTATGCATAAAGAGATCAATAAATTGATTTTGAACCATAAATCTCCTACTCTTCACAATCTTGAAGGGAATCATTGTGTGCTCATAATCATCAACCTTTAGCCTATACAGGATAGCAAACACTCTTCAAGTTGGAGGGCATTAAACTAATACGTTTCCTAGCATTCTACAAATTAAACTTTTTTGAATTTTATATTTGGATAACTAAACTTCAAATTGCAACTTCGTTCATGGCTAAATGTAGTCGTTGCCTCTCCCATTCTAAATTTCTCATCAATGGAAATTATATTATGAGACAATACTTGCCATATTTCCTTCAAAATATTGCTAATATGGTTTTCATAGTTTGTGATTGATTGTCAAACTACTTTGACAACTAGTTTCATTAGGCCAACCACCATTTTGCAATTCTAATCTTAAACTAAAGATCAACCCTACAATTTGTAGGAGATTAATATTAAAATTACTAGGACAAATCTATTATTTGTCACATTAAACAAATTAATAAGACGAATAAAAAGCTAATTATAATATTGTCTTATTATAAGTTGTAAGTTGTTGGATAGTAAAAAATAATAATTATAAGTTTGTGCCATGCAATTTATGACAAGTATATGTTGTTGGATAAAAAATAATAATTATAAGTTTGTGCAATACAATTTATGACAAGTAAATTAGTTAGTGTGTGGGGTTAAGTTTTATTAAATAGTTTATTCCAATTTTATTGGAAATTTGTTTTAAATTAATAATTATTCAAATTTAGATTTTTTATAAATTAATTAAATTAATTTAAATATATTATATTTATAAATTAATTAAAATACATTATTCATTAATTTTTTTTTCAAAAATATTTTTACTATTATGATATATTATTATTTTAAAGAAAATGGATAATTAAAAAATGAAATTGACGCTATCAAGCTTATAAACTATTATTGTTAAGACAAATCTCTTGAAATTATATTTAATAAGATTAATTAGAATTCAAACAGAGATATCGCCTTAGTTTTGAACAAAAATAATCCATATAAACCCGTATTTTATTTAAAAAAAACAAATTTTGTTATTATTTGACCAAATATAAAATATTGATAATAAAAATGTTGATTCGTTGGATTTTGATTCGGGCGATTTCGAACGCTTCCTGTGCAGCAGCGGCTCTAATCACTAACGGAGTGAGAAAGATAATTTAACGGACATACTAGTTTTATGACCGTTCTTTGAACCATAATTTAAATCCGGCCGTACCAGGGTTTAGGCATGTAATTATCAATGAAATATTTGATATAAATCCATATTTTACTTAAAAAATATCAAACTTTATTATTATTATTTGACGTGATATAAAATATTGATAATAAAATTGTTGATTCGTTGGATTTTGAATCGGAAGATTCGAACCGCTTCCTCTGCCGCAGCGGCTCTAATCACTAACGGAGTGAAGGATAATTTAACGGCAATACTAGTTTTATGACCCTTCTTTTAACCCTAACTTAACTCTGGATCCGTACCAGGGCTTCGGATGTAATTATCAATCAAACGAACCGTTAGAAGTTGTTGAGGCTCTCCCTTCAAAAATTCGATGATGATTATTTGCTTTTAATATTTACCATTTTAAGCATGATGTGGATAATTTTTCCAGTCACTCTCATATTTAACCTAAACCTATCATAACTAAGTACATTTTGCTTGGGATTTATTATAAATTTTTAATTTTAATTTTTTTAATTTTAAAATTTGACCTTTTCAATAATATTAAGATGTTATCTAACACTAGAGTTAAAGATAGTTAATACATGTGAACGAAAAATTTAGATCAATAAATTGAAAGTCAATATTGAGAAATTTTTGTGGTTAATAATTTTATTTGGGAAATTTAAAGGTATATTTGATCATTATACATTTATATAAACTAAATACTTATAATTTATATCAATCCTATTTATTTTATTAATTAAATGTAGTTGTGCTAATTAAAAATTAAATTTGTAATCCGAATAAGTTCAGAATTTAGAATTTCACAATGAAAATGTAAAGAAGTCAAATTGGTAATCGTCCTTTTAACGAGGGTTAATTAAATTTGTATTCAAATTAAGCTCAGCATTTCGAATTTCACAATGAAAATGAAAAGAAGTCAAAGTCGGAATCCTACCTTTTTTGACATATCCTTATGTCTGGAATTTTTGAATGTATTGAATATATAGTCTTTGAAAAAAAATGATTTTTTATTATCATAAAAAAACATTTTTTTATATCTTTTCAATTTTGTATGATGAACAATCTATTTCAAATATATATGAAAATTACTTCTTCAAAATTAATATAAAATTAAATACTAACTTAATAATTATGATAAATTAATATATGTGAAACACATATATTTTTTATATATTTAAAACCAAAATAGTTTAAAAACAACATAATAAGAAATTAAAATATGTAATAAAACTAATAAGTTAAAAATAAAAATAAAAACTCAAAAAAATTTAAAATATATAAACCAGTGCTTATTTTAATAAAGGAGGAAACCAATGTGAAATTCATACTTTTATTTACTATTTTTTTTTAAATTTTAAAACAATACAATATATGGATAAATGAAAATATATAAAGCATTGCTTATTTTAAGAAAGCAGGAAACCAATGTGAAATTCATACTTTTATTTACTATTTTTTTAAATTTTAAAACAATACAATGTATCGATATTTATATTAATGATAAAAGTAATATATCAATAGTTATATTGATGTTACAAGTGTAATAACATTGTTTTTAAATATGAAAATGTTTCTTTTTAAATATACAAATGTTTAAGGGTAGTTGTGTTAATTTGAAAATTTTAAGATAACTAAATATATAAGAAATAATTTTTATTTTTTTTAGCAAAAATATAATCTATTAAAATAAATTACACGCAAATATAACTTGTAAGTTTTTATTATAGCTAATTTTAATAAATAAAATATTAGTAAAAAATCCTATATATTTTAATATTTTATTTTAATAAATAACAATTTAATAAATAACATAAACTATTGATATGTATTTTAAATTCTAATATCTTCTTGAATGTATATATATTAAAACTCTATATGTTTTAAATTGCTACCTTTTAGTCCTATATTATAGAATAGATCACGGTAGATATACAAGAGCCCAAAAAACAAGATATGTAATTTTAGAAACTGTTATTTATTATATTTTATTTGCAAATGTTAAATTAATAAGAGGCCAAAGTACATGATATGGAAAAAAGTGATCTGCTAAGGGTTTGTTAGCATAGTTGTAATTTTTTACGCCATTAGTCTTCTTCCCTAAACACGTCATGCACTGCTTCTGTAGGGTTCTGAACCTCTCTAGGCCTGAGTGGAAGCGTCAATGTCAGGACCCCTGCCGTGGCGAGAGGGGTCAGATAGAGGGGTCAGATTCCTACCAGAAAACTAGACACCCTTTGTGCAAGGTCATCATGTTAATGGATCGAACGAATCCTCCTTAACTGCAGAAACCCCAGTTATGGGGGTTTAGCGCCAAGCAAATGAAGGTCAAATTTCATGCCTTCCTAAGGTGGAAATCAGTCACAAATTTTTGATCCCAAACAATCACTTGGAAAATGCTTGATAGTAGATGAAAGATCATGCATTGATCTACAAATTATTGGGGATTTGGCCTCAAGAACAAGATATTCTAGCCTCGATCGAGAAAAAGTGGTCCACAACGAGAAATTTTGAGCTTAGAATCACGTGAAAAGGCTTCTTCACCATGATCTTTCAATATCTAGAGGATTGCAAGAGGATCTTAAAAAACAAACCATATTTTATGGGAAGTGCAAGCCTCTTCATCCTCTATTGGGAGGAATGCTACAACCTGGACAAAGAGGAATTCACCGCGGCTCTTGTCTACGATCAGATCTATTCCCTACTAAAGGATTTTTTTGAACCTCAAATCCTGGAAGGAATCAGGAACTCAATAAAAGAATTTGTATAAAACTCGGAGATCACCAAACACCGATGACATGTGACCTATGCCCCGATATGTGTCCATATGAACATATCTCAACCACTACCAGAATCCATCAATCTAATCTACCATGACTCTACATCGACCGAGCCATTGGATTATGAACACGTCCCTTTCAAATGTCGTCATTGTCATGAGCATGGCCATATCTTCCAAGATTTCCCATTTAAAGTAGCAGACGAATCTCGAGCAACTGTGCTGGCTAAGGATGGTATGTATGTCAACTTGAGAGTGTTGATCATTTGATCATGCATGGGTGTTTAATTGCGTTGGTCGATTGATCAAAGAGGCCTTTTTTTATTTGTGTTTGCTCGATGAGTTTTGACACCAAGATGAAAGAGTAAATGGAGATGTTCAAATGATGTGAAATTTTTTTCTTTGAAGAGGCATAAGGATATGTCGCAGGATTTTTAAAGGTCGACTATTGTGAAAGAGGTTCATGTTTAGCCTTCATTTTCAAATCCATGGCATGAGCAGCATGTCAAATTGGAGGATGAGGGAAAGAGAGAAAATATGTCAACGAATTTGCAACCAAAACGTTTGCATCCATTGTAGAACATTTTATGTGTTGACGACAAGAAGCAAAAGAGGTGGCGAATGAATTCTTCCAGATGTGGAATTTGGAACCATGGAGGTAAAATAATGGCCATTATTTTCTTATTACTACATATTTTGGAACTCATTGTTTCATCTCGCTCAAATGTGCTTAACTTGGGAAACTGGTTTTCAAGGAGAAGCTTGCACCAAATGCATGTATGTGAAAACGAGGAACATGATTCTCAAAGGGAAGCAAATGTGTTAGTTTTCCAAGAACCAAGGGATTGATTTGGTACATTAAAAGTGTTATATAAGTCAACAAGTAACCAAAACATGTTGGATTGGGTCAGCAGCAAAAGGATAACACGGTTTGAAGCGCTAAGCCATTTGGAAGGCAATGCATTTCAGTGAACGCAAATGATTTTCATGGCAATTTTTCCAAGTAGAATCAAGATGATGGAGCTTGGGAAATAGAAGAGTATTCAGCTCTAATGGGATAACCAAATTTTGTGGGTCCAAAAGAATGTTAGTGGGAAGGATAGATTAGAATATGGATTAGGGGTAAAAAATTTCCAAAGAAAAAATTTATAAGAATTTCACCAAACCAGAACGACCGGATCTGACCCATTGCCAAGAATTTGGTGCAATTCATTTCACTCAAAACAGAGTCCGTATGAGGAAGTTAGAGCTCAGTGACCATCGTTCAGAATAGGCAAATTTTCAAAAAAAAAATAAAAGGTCAAAGGAGTCAAGACAGTTCAACCATGATGAAAGTCCCTCCGAGCCAATGACAATGTGACAAGTGTCACAACAGGATTCATCGAATTTGTTTAGAGGTGAAATTGTTTTATGGATTTGGCTCCTAAGGTTGAAGTTGATTTTTTTTTATGTGGAAAGAAAACACAACCATAGGCTTACATGTGGTGCATCCACGGTCCGCCACATTCCCCCTCTAGTGGACCCCCCTCTCCATGTTTGAAATCACATTTCACATTCTACAAGGCTCAATTTTAATTTAATGGTGCCCCATAGAAGCCCACTATTGTTATTGGTGCACCCCTTAAATTATTATTGTTATATAGACTCTAATTGTATTATGACCCAATAAACACCTATATATAGAAAGTAGGTCTTATCATTTGTATCATCAAAGAATTTTTCATCTATGTAATGTAAGGAGGTCCCCCCATAGAAGTGGATAATTTTTAATTTGTTGATCTATATTCCGTTCTATTTGTGAGTTGGTTGTAGAAAATGAAATTAGAAAAATAATACCCATTGACTTGAAATTTGAAACTTAATGTTTTCAATTTTTGAGCTACTATTCACTGAGAGACAAAGAGGGGACCCACCGAAATATTTCACAAAGAGTGAGAAGAGATTGGGTTCACTATTAAATTTGGGGCTCATGTGCAAAGCATCAAAAGATGAGGAAGGTGGCTTTAGGTATGTTGTGTGTAGGTAAATGAACTCATTCGACAACCAAAGAAAATCTCAAATGCTTCTTCCGTGGCAAAGGGAGGCATGGGAGTGATGATGGGCTTGAGGTAGCTTCCGAGGAGTCGAAGAACTTGTTTTTAGGAAGGGGTCAATGGATAAATGTTTTCTTTGTTGCACAATTTTCTTATCCAAAACAAAACTAACGAGATATTGTTATTTTTATAAATAATTAAATTAATTTAAATATATTGATTAATTATTATTTTTTTATAAATTAAATTGAATTTTATTATCATTTTTCTTGTTATATTATTTAAAAAAAATTAAGAATTAGATTATATGATTACTGCCATAAATATTTACAATGTTGTATAATGTTTTCAAGAATAAACATATTTCTTGATTATATATGATAGTCCACAAATTATATTGAATAAAAGTAGCTAAATTCAAATGAAAATAATTGCCATATATAATAAGGAAAATTTTCTAACCTTTTAAGGAATATTATCACCATAAATCCCGGTTACCTTTTTTTTTGTAAATTTGGTAGGACCATACTATTTTCTATTTATATTTGAAGGACAAGCTACAAAATATAAAATTCATACTTTGGCCTTAACCTGCCCGAAGGAAACTAGGTCTGTTGGCCATCTGAAAGAGTGAAAAGCATACCAAAACTAGAATTGTTTCATACGTATAAAAGTCTCATGTGCTATCCGTCCCATTATTGTAGTTTGTACATTCATATAACATAAGGAAAGTTCATATCTAACTAGAAAATGCATCAAAATTCAGAATAGTTAAAACTCCTATCCATCTGATGAAGAGACTGGACCTGGCTCTTTGATATTGGACCCAGGCATTTCAGCTTGTTGAAGCTGCTGAAGGAGCTTCTCCATGTGGCCAACTTTATCATACAATCTGCTTACACGATCTGCTGCCTCATATTGTGTTATCTTGATGTGTTGTAGCTGGTCCTGTATATCCAGAATTTAAAATCGAAACAAATTACATTATTAGGTTTATATTACATATGATTAGAGTCTTTACATTGTTCACCCAGGGAATTATCAAAGCCAAAACCTCAAGGACCAAATTCCTCACTCACACGGTCATCGTTGATTGGGATGCCTCACTTTATCTAATAAAACTAAATCTTAATTGAGAATAATATGTGACATATATGATTATTAGAATGTGTCTTTCATATTTTAGTAAGTTAAAGAGAAACATGTAAGATCAAATTCTTCTTTTCTTTTAAAATTTAAATGGGAGGTAAGTTAATGTTAAACTATATTAAAAATAATTCAACTATAATGAAAATGAGTTTAATATAAAGTTTAACAAAATGAAAATAAAACTGTTTATGATAAATTTATTTTAGAATTATTAGCTTAAATTCAATAAAATAACTACTACACTTAATTATATGTTTTCGTGCATATATATTATTATTATTATTTAAGTTAATTATCTATTAATGAGATTTTTTTTTCATTTTTTTCAAGTTTTTATTTGTCATGGGCTTGTTACAAGGGAAACCAAATTACTGGGAAAAAATAGAGAATATGATAAAAAAATATATAGATTGTCCAAATAATGTATTCAAAACATAGAGAAAACTAAAAAAACTTGATTAACTATAAGGGCTACACACTAAACTATGTTTACTAGAAAGCCTAAACCTATCAAAAAAGTAGACACGGATAATTAGAGAAACCATATTCATCATGAGGCTAAGTAGAAGTAGAGATATACACCTCGATTAGATTGAGGTTCCCCCTAGAAGCAACCAGTCGAACCTTGAGAGTGCGCAATATGCAATTCAATTCATTCAAGTATCTTTCACATGTCATTTTGGTTGAGCACCATCTTGCCCAACATCAACAAGATTTTTTCCCTGGAATCATTATTAAGAAAATCTCTAACTCGTAGCATCTTCATTCTCTAATTCATGTAAATAGTCAACGTGTGTTTATTTTTCCTACCCTCGTATGTCATGCGTGAGCTATCCATTCTCAGATGAATTATCAAACACCTTTAAACTGAAAAAACAACCTCTCTCAACTATCATATCAACTTTAGAACCTTGTATCTCCTCTTGAACCTCCATTGGGATTTGTTTTTTGAAGCTACATGTTTAGTTTTCCATGCTTAAGTGAGTTCAAGAGCTAGTAAATTTGCTACATTTGTCATTTTCATGGATGCACTTTGTACATTTCCTTACCAAGGCTAAGGGATTAGCGGATTAACTAGATATGAATTCTGCAAGAGAGGCTACAAGATGGATATTGGTGGAGTATCCAAGGAAAATAATTCATGTTCCAACTCCTAGAGACAACAAAATATTTAACGTGGATGGAGCAACAAGGATATGAACAATGGAAAAAACAAAAGTGGTGTCAAAATGGAGTGCGAGACTATAATAAGGGCACATAAGGGTAGTCACCACTCAGAGAATTCATGGCAGACTAGAGGGAGAATGGGTGAAAATGACCCCAATGCTAGAGAAAACTACACAGATTGAAACACCAAATATCATTAAGGAGCCATAAAATAGCTTTGGATATGAGGAATGAATGTGCGAGATGGACCCAAATTCAAGAATGATGGAGGAATAATGGCCACTCCTAACCTCCCTTCCATGTGTGTGAGGTTCATGTGTATATGTGCCATGATAGTACAATAACTCAAATGTCTCTATAGTAATAAATATGGGCTCATGCCACATTTAGAGATGGAGTCTCACATGGATCCATGTCACCCTTAACAATTGCGGGATGTGACAATGACCCCTCCCTATCCAACCTCACCCAATTCAAGAAAAAATTGTATTGATCAACAATGGCATATCATATATATGTATAACTTTAATAATCCATACTCGATATAAATGATGTTGTTTTCTCCATTCTCTTAGTTTAGGTATACAAATTTATTCAATTCAATTTAAATATTTTGTATGTTTTATTAGTTTTATATACTTGTCTTAAGATTTAAAGATAAAATTTTATCTACTTATTATGTTTTTCCTAGCATTTATATTGTTTAATATTGTTTGGTTAGATTTTTTTGATATTTACTTCTCAAAGGATTATGAAAAGAAAATATAAATAAATGTAATTTCAAATCCTTAAAACATGGAGGGTTTTGAAGTTGTTGATGGTGTGCTATTGGGCAGTTGGTCACTGTTTAAATACTTTTAACATATTCTCAAAAAAGGATTGATTTCTCTAATTTTCATTTCCAATTAATTAAAAGTGTGAAGCTCCGATACCAATTGTCAGAGTTTAAGACAGCGGAAAACATTAAAAACATAACACTCAGCAAAAAACCATTAGCAGAAGACACACAGGTTTAACGTGGTTCACCCAAACCTCGTGGGCTACGTCCACACAACATAGGCATCGACAATCTTTATTAATCAAAACAGGAGATTACATAATTCACACACACTCTCCAAAACAAACGTACGGATACCTGTTTTATAGCAAGGAGAATCTAACAGCCTCATAAATCCTCTCTACTCAAATTTAGGATGCATTAACTCCCTCCCAACAAACTGGAGCTAATCTAGAAACTAATTCCTAATTTTTGTCACCTAATGAGATTTTTGCCAATTTTATTCAAAACAGAAAAATCTCAACAATCTCCACCTTGACAACAATTAGCCTGATGCCCTGTTATTATTATTTCATATTTTCTGCAAGCCAAGAGAAGCCAAACACCAATGTAGCTTCTCTAACAAAACTGGTTTCGTGAACATGTCTGCACAGTTTTCCTTTGTATGCACCTTTTCAAGAGAGACTCCCCTTTCAGTAATAACCTGTCTTACAAAATGGTACTTAATTGGAATATGCTTTGACTTACTATGATAGGCCGGATTCTTAGCCAAATGTATTGCACTTTGACTATCACAAAGTAACCCGATGTTGTCCTGTAACCTACCAAACTCACCAAGCAAACCTTTCAACCAAACCGCCTCTTTGCAAGCATGCGAAGCAGCAATGTATTCTGCTTCAGTAGTGGATAAAGCAACAATGTTTTGTAGCTTTGACATCCAGCTAATAGCTCCACCTGCAAGAGTGAAGACGTACCCTGAAGTTGACCTTCTTTTATCCAAATCACCTGAAAAATCGGAATCAACATATCCGCAAACAAATTCACTACTCTTATTGTAAGTAATACAATAACTACTTGTGCCTCTCAAGTACCGAAGCACCCATTTCACTGCTGACCAGTGTTCTTTACCCGGATTTGCCATGTACCTGCTGACAACCCCAACTGCATGTGAAATATCTAGTCGAGTACAAACTATCGCATACATCAAACATCCTACTACATTGGCATATGGAATTCGAGACATATAATCCTTTTCTTCATCTGTATTAGGACATAAACCCGAAGAAAGCTTGAAATGGGAAGCGAAAGGGACTGACACAGGCTTCACATTATTCATACCAAATCTCAAAAGTATCTTCTCAACATACTTCTATTGTGATAGCCACAGCTTACCATTGCTCCTGTCTCTGAAAATCTCCATGCCCAAAATCTGTCTTGCTGCTCCTAGATCTTTCATATCGAATGTCCTTGCCATCTGAGTCTTCAACCTGTTGATTTCTTCAATGCTTTTGCTTGCTAAAAGCATATCGTCAACATACAACACTAAGATAATGAACATGCCATTACTTAACCGCTTAAAGTAAACACAATGATCATATTCACTTCTTATATATTTTTGACTCAACATGAAAGAATCAAATTTCTTGTACCACTGTCGAGGCGACTGCTTCAGACCATACAATGACTTCTTGAGCCTGCAGAAAAATTTCTTATTGCGATGCTGAACAAACCCTTCCGGTTGTTCCATATAAATTTCCTCATCTAGATCTCCATGTAGAAAAGCAGTCTTAACATCTAGTTGCTGTAACTCTAAATCAAACAAAGCAACTAAAGCTAACACAATTCTAATTGAAACAATTTTAACCACTGGTGAAAAAATCTCATGAAAGTCAATACCGGCTTTTTGAGAAAACCCTTTTGCAACCAATCGTGCTTTGTACCTGTCCTCCGTATCATTCACACCCCGTTTCAGCTTGAAAACCCATTTTCATCCCATATTTTTCCTGTCTTTCGGAAGCTCAACCAGATCCCATGTGCCATTCTTACTCAAGGCCATCATTTCATCCTTCATGGCTTCTTTCCACTTGTCACTATTCGAACCTTCTATTGCTTCCTGATAGCACAGAGGTTCATTGTCATTAGCAGTAAATGCAACTGAAGTAACATAATCATCATACCTTCTAGGAGCATGTTTTATTCTTGTCGACCTCCTTAAGGATGTTTCTGGTGCTTCCGCAATTGGCTGACTACCATCTGTAGGAACTTCTTGCCGATCAGTATCTGAGACCTGTTCATGATCTAAACCTGAACCCTGTTCATGTTCTGATTCTGAAACCTGTTCATGACTAGTATCTGAACTATGGTCATCATGACTATCATTAGAAGTGCTGTCAAACTGAATGTGCTAAAAATCAGATACATCATCTTGTTTCAATCTACTATCTACATCTAACTGTACAAGAGAGGATTCATTAAACTTTACATCTCTGTTGATGATGATTTTGCAGGTAGTAGGATCCCACAATCTATATCTCTTTGTTCCAACACCATATCCAACAAAGATATACCTTTTAGACTTTGGATCTAACTTAGTTCGCTGATGTTTAGGCACTACAGCATATGCATCACAACCAAACACTCTGAATTTAGAATAATCACAAGGGTTTCCTTTCCATACCTCTTGCGGAATCTTGCAGTCTATCGCCGTCGATGGAGATCGGTTTATGACATAACAAGTTGTTGCCACTGCTTCCGTCCACAACTCCTTCTGCAAACCAGCATTACTGAGCATACTCCTTGCTCTCTCTAGAAGAGTCCTGTTCATGCGTTCAGCAACTCCATTTTGCTGAGGAGTATAAACCGTGGTCTTATGTCTCTCGATCCCTGCATCCTTGCAATAGCTGTCAAAATCCTTGGAAGTAAACTCACCACCATTGTCAGTTCTTAAACACTTTATTGTTCTACCAGTGCTATTTTCTACCAATGCTCTAAACTGCTTGAAAACTGAAAAAACATCAGACTTTCTTTTCAACATGTAGACCCACACCTTCCTAGAAAAGTCATCAATGAACGACACAAAATATGACGAGCCACCATATGAGGCTGTAGGGGCTGGACCCCAAACATCTGAATGAATATAATCAAGTATCCCTTTACTAGTATGTTTGCCTGTTTTAAATTTTTGTTTACTTTGTTTTCCAAACAAGCAATGTTTAGAGAAATCTAACTTTCCAGACCTTAGATTAGGAAGTAATTTGCGATCAGCCAAAATCTTTAACCCTCTTTCGCTCATATGGCCCAACCTTTGAAGCCATAGGCGAATGGAACTACTTTCATGTTCAGACACCGTAGACACATGAACTGACCCTGTTCTTCCTTCTAACTGAACCAGATTTCCTACTTTCTTAGCTTTCATTACTAGTAAAATACCTTTAGAGATTTTCATAACTCCACCTTGAATTACAGTTTTATATCCATTTGTGTCAAGTGCTCCCAGTGAAATTAGATTTTTTCTTAAGTCTGGAACATGTCTCACATCTGTTAACAATTTAGTTGTGCCATCAAACATTTGCAGTTGTATACTTCCTATTCCCACAATATTAGATGTGACATCATTACCCATGTACACGACTCCATCATTAACTGATCTATACGTCTTAAACCATTCTCTATGAATACACATGTGATTTGATGCACCGGAATCTAACAACCAATGTTGATCATGGTTTGACATATTAATAGACAACACTTCATCGCTCATACATGAACCAGATGTCGAACCTGTATCTGTCGCATTTGCCTCCTTCTTCTCTGTCGAAGAATCTGCTTTCTTCTCTGTTTGCTGTCGCTTCCAGCAGTCTTTCTTCAAATGCCCCGATTTGCCACAAAACCGCACTTTAATTTGCTCTTCTTCCCTTTCGACTTTGAACGTGAATCGATGCGTTTACCAGAGTGTCTTTCTCTAGAATGACCTCTATCCATCATTGCCTCTGATGTAGAGGTGTCAGCATTCGACCGCTTCCTGGTCTCCTCGGACAACAAAGCTCCAACCACATCGTCAAACTCAAGGATGTCTGCAGTACTAAAGCTTATGGAAGTAACAAAGTGATCCCACGATTCGGGCAATGAACACAATAGAGTTATTTCCTTATCCTCTGAATCAAATTTTACATCTAGACTTTGTAATTGTACCAATAGAGTATTGAAAACATTCAGATGGTCAGTAATCGAGGTACCTTCCTTCATCCGCAAACCATAAAGCTGTCGCTTCAGGAGAATCCGATTTGTCAAGGATTTCGTCATGTAGAGCTTTTCAAGCTTCGACCACAAGCCTGCGGCAGTCTTCTCTGACACAATGTTGAACAGAACGTCATCCGCCAGACATAACCGAATTGCGCTCAGAGCTCTATCATCCAACTCATCCCATTCATCCTCCCTCAAGGAAGAAGGCTTTTTTATTTTCCCCAGCAGCCCTTTTGCCACGCCTTGTTGTACCAGGAGATCATGCATTTTTACCTTCCAGATCTCGAAGTTGTTTTTGCCATTGAACTTCTCAATTTCAAACCGGGCATTTTGAGTTTTCGCCATCTCGTCTTAAAACAATGAATCTCCAAAATCAACTTTTTAAATGAAGTTAATCTTAAAACACTTCCTATGCCTTTAAAACAAACTATAATCTCCAAAACCCAACTTTAAAATAAAGAATGCCCCTTTTAAAAAAGAATGCCCTTTGAAATAAAAAATGCCCACAAACACCACTTCAAAAAATACCATGTGCAAATGGTAATTTTTAAATAGCATCGATCTACCTTTTATAAAATCGACATATTCAAAACAATTTTTAAAGTGCCACCCTTCTTCCAATATAGTTGATTTAAAAATATTGAAATATGTATATCGATTCTAAATACAAATCGATTTATTCAAATGGGATGACAAATTTTAAAAGGCTTTCCATTTCACGTTCAGACAAATCCCAATTCGTTTCATTTGCTGTAATGCCAACTACCATAATCGATGTATGAAAACACTTTCAAAAAATGGCATACGGTTTGACTTCTTAATACCAGCGTTCAGCATAAACCAGCGTTTAATAGACTGCATAAACCAGCGATTTAAAAAACCAGCAATTTATGTTTTAAATACCGGCATTCCGTGTCATTGATGCCTCTCCAGTACAGCAAATGCATTTCAACGCCGCCATTCAACGCTGTCCAGCTGCACGTATAAACAGCCAAGGCACAACCAGTCTACGCCAGAATTGGGCCCGTCACTCCTCCGCCTCATTCATTGATTCGTTCATGAGGCTGGGGCTCCTTGACTCCATGCTTATTCAACGCACCTGCAACTCAGCAATTTCACGCAGCACCAGTGCTCCCAAGCCACCGCCTCTTATACAGCTACTCATGGCATCATTCACCAGATACACACCTCCAGCAATTTCTTCTACCAGCTCACGGTGCTGTGTTATGAAATCAACGCTGCCCAATACTCCGGTCCTGATTGCTCACTCCATCTCTGAGCTCTGATACCAATTGTCAGAGTTTAAGACAGCGGAAAACATTAAAAACATAACACTCAGCAAAAAACCATTAGCAGAAGACACACAGGTTTAACATGGTTCACCCAAACCTCCTGGGCTACGTCCACACAACATAGGCATCGGTAGTCTTTATTAATCAAAACAGGAGATTACATAATTCACACACCCTCTCCAAAACAAACGTATGGATACTTGTTTTATAGCAAGGAGAATCTAACAGCCTCATAAATCCTCTCAACTCAAATTTAGGATGCATTAAATCCCTCCCTGCCAATTTTATTCAAAACAGAAAAATCTCAACAAGAGACAGTGTATGAAGATATCAAAGCGAGATTAAAGCATGGTTTTCAACCTTATATCTCCTCCGTAGAGACAGTGTATGAAGATATTAAAGGCAGATTAAAGCATGGGTTTCAACCTTATATCTCCTCCTCCTCATAGTCTATAATGACTGTCATAATAGATCCTCAACCGAAAGTTGTGAAGGACATTATAAATTATGCATAAAGAGATCAATAAATTAATTTTGAACCATAAATCTCCTACTCCTCACAATCTTGAAGGGAATCATTGTGTGCTCATAATCATGCATTGTGTGCTCATAACACTCTTCAAGTTGGAGGAAATTAAACTAATACGTTTCCTACCATTCTACAAATTAAACTTTTTTGAATTTGATATTTCGATAACTAAACTTCAAATTGCAACTTCGCTCATGGCTAAATGTAGCCATTGCCTCTCACATTCTGACTTTCCCATCAATGGAAACTATGTTATGAGACAATACTGGCCATATTTCCTTCAAAATATTGATAATATGGTTTTCATAGTTTGTGATTGATTGTCAAGTAACTTTGACAACTAGTTTCCTTAGGCCAACCACCATTTTGAAATTCTAATCTTAAACTAAAGATCAACTGTACAATTTGTAGGAGATTAATATTAAAATTACCAGAACAAATTCTATTATTTGTCACGTTAAACAAATTAATAAGAAGAATAAAAAGCTAATTATAATTTTGTCTTATGATAAGTTGTAAGTTGTTGGATAATAAAAAAAATTAATTATAAGTTTGTGCCGTACAATTTACGATAAGCAAATTAGTTTTGGTAAAAAATATTTTTATTATTATGATATATTATTATTTTAAAAAAAATGGATAATTAAAAAATGAAATTGACGCTATCAAGATTATAAACTGTTATTGTTAAGACAAATCTTTTAATAAGATTAATTAGAATTCAAACAGAGATATCTCCTTAATTTTGAACAAAAATAATCCATATAAACCCATATTTTATTTATAAAAAAAAACAAATTTTGTTATTATTTGACCAAATATAAAATATTGATAATAAAAATGTTGATTCGTTGGATTTTGAATCGGGCGATTCGAACGCTTCCTGTGCAACAGCGGCTCTAAGCACTAACGGAATGAGAAAGGATAATTTAACGGACATACTAGTTTTATGACTGTTCTTTTAACCCTAATTTAACTCCAGTTCCGTACGAGGGCTTAAGCATGTAATTATCAATGAAATATTTGATATAAATCCATATTTTACTTAAAAAAATATCAAACTTTATTATTATTATTTGACGTGATATAAAATATTGATTATAAAATTGTTGATTCGTTGGATTTTGAATCGGGCGATTCGAATCGCTTCCTCTGCCGTAGCAGCTCTAATCACTAACGGAGTGAAGGATAATTTAACGGCAATACTAGTTTTATGACCGTTCTTTTAAACCTAATTTAACTCTGGTTCCGTACGAGGGCTTCGGGATGTAATTATCAATCAAATGAACCGTTAGAAGTTGTTGAGGCTCTCCCTTCAAAAATTCGATGATGATTATTTGCTTTTAATATTTACCATTTTAAGCATGATGTGGATAATTTTTCCAGTCACTCTCATATTTAACTTAAACATATCAGTAACTAAGTACATTTTGTTTGGGATTTATTATAAATTTTAATTTTAATTTGAATGAAAAATTTAGATCAATAAATAGAAAGTTAATATTGGGAAATTTTTGTGGTTAATAATTTTATTTGGAAAATTTAAAGGTATATTTGATCATTATACATTTATATAAGCTAAATACTTATAATTTATTTAAATCCTATTTATTTTATTAATTAAATGTAGTTTTGTTAATTAAAAATTAAATTTGTAATCCAAATAAGTTCAGAATTTAGAATTTCACAGTGAAAATGTAAAGAAGTTAAATTGGTAATCGTACCCTTTTCAAGTGTTTATTTGGCACGTTGCGACGATCTATGTGTTCAAACTGGTTAAATTGATGGGACATGTACATCTTAGTAATAAAATCCATATATTTAAAATTTAACCATTAATATTGCATCTCAGTAAGAAAACTCATTTATTTCAAATTTTACCATTAGTGAGTAGATGGTGGACCTGGCACGGGCATTTGGCTGAACAATTGTGGACGAGGTGGCCCTGTGGGGCAGTGAAGAATTGTTGTGGGCAAATAATTGACCTGTATGTCTTCAATGGTTCTGGTTGAGGAAAATTAGTGTTTCATTGAGGAAGATTAGTGTTTCTTGGTTCAGTTTGATGAAGATTAGAGTTTGTGTTAATTTGATTAGGTTTCTTGGTTCAGTTTGAGGAAGATTAGGGTTTGTGTTAGTTTGAGAAGTTGGATTGATGCAGGTGACATGTGCCTTGTGAATTTACAATTTGTTACATTAAACAAATAAATAATAAAATTTTAATTGTGAAGTGGCTAGATATAATTTATAAATTTCTGACATGTAAATTAGGTGTTTTATGTGGGTTTATTCAATATTACAAATTTTATGTATTCCTTTTTTATTATAAAATTATTTATAAAATTTTAGTCATAAGATTGTATCTTACTATTTATAAAATATAAATTGGTTAGTCGATATAAGGTTTAATCTTGTCAAATTATTAATTCAAAATTTATAAAATAATGTTGATAATAATATATAAAGATTAAAAATTATCCAAACTCAATCTAACCTAACACATTTCTAATAACCTCATATTATATATAGATTACACTAATAACAAAATACTCCTAAAATTTAAAAAATATATATAATAAAAATTAAATTATATGATCATTTATAATCATTATATTTGAAATTTTGATTGTGCGCACACCAGTGGGATCCATGTTTCAACGATAGATTCCACACATGCTTCGAGGCAGTTAACGATTACTTTTCTCTATTTTTTTTAATTTTTTTTCTAATTATGGATTGTACTCTAAATATTCCTTCCATTAAAATAAAAGCAAGCCTAATCTAGAGAGGTAGAAGTTGACTTGACCACAAACCTAAAATAAAATACATGATAATGGCCTTTTACATAAGATTATTTCTAATCAAATATATCTAAATTAATCAAGTAAAATTTAAGATTATTTCTAATCAAATTTATGTGAATTAATCAAATAAAAGTTAAGATTATCTCTAATTCAAATTTATGTAAATTAATCAAATAAAAATAAAAATTATTTCTAATAAAATGTATTTAAAATAAAGAAATTAAAATTAAAATAATCTTGATCGAAAATAAAGATCGCGTCATCTTAGAAGCTCATATCTAATAAAATTTGATCACTTTGATTTCCAATAAAATTCAGTTTTATTTTTTTTAAATAATTAAATAAATTTTAATTAATTAATTAATTATAAAGTTTTTATAGATTAAATTTTATTTTATTATCATTTTTATTATTATAATATTTTAAAGAAAAATAATAATTAAAATATATGTTCACCACTATCAAGATTATTAGGTGTGGTTTAAGAAAAAAAATTAATAATTATATATGATAGTCCACAAATTATATTGAATAAGATTACCTCATATAAAAACCAAGATAGTTATTTAAATTTCTGAAGAAAGTTAGGTGGCATTCTAATAAAGATAATAACTATAAATCCCAACTATTGTGATTATTTTTCTATTTTATTTATTTATTTTTTAACGAGAATAAGTAAGGTTTTATAATTAAATCTAAGAGCGAGTACCCATGAAATTAGCTACATTTGTTCATCACATGTCTAGAGGAGTACATCTTATAATAGCATTCTAACAAGAAACAAACTTTGCAACAATAATATATTAGTCAATGCTATTACTCTCATCCTATGGTAGCTTATTTTTGTCTGAGAGTGATCTCCTTTTTTCTTGCTAGCCACATTGTACTCCTTGAGGTTAACATCCAAAGCATTGATTTCTTCCTGTAAAGAAAAAAATCTGTGTAGGTAATGCCTCGGTTTCATCCATCTACCTTTTTCTTGCTAGCAACATTGTGCTCCTTGAGGTCGACATCCAGAGCATGGATTTCTTCCTGTAAAGAATAAGCCTGTGTAGGTAATGCTTCGGTTTCATCCATCTGCCTGCTAGCCTTGTGTTCAATTCTTGGACATCTTCCATTATATTAACAATGGTTGTTAGTGGCCTTTGCAATTCAATATTCATTACAAACATATGAAGTTTTAATGTGTCCATTTTCTCAAGTATATGTGTGACTCTCTCCTTATCTGCACCTTTCTCTACCACTGGCGCCAAGATTACGTTCTTTTCTATACCACATTTTTCTCCACCCAATCAAGATAAGAAAATTTGATTAGCCTTTGTATCTCCAAATATCCCCTCTACTCCCTGATGTCATATTCTATTATCACAAGCACATGGTTCAACACTACATAAGACCTTCACCTTCTCCACCTTCACCTTCTCCACTTGCCAATTTTTGTTCCTTGCCCACTTAATTATTTGGCCTTATCTCAATTCTCTACCAAAGCTTATATTTTTATTATCCCAGTTGTTCTCACTCCAGTTTATCCCTAGTAGAATTTTTAAACTTGCAAACTACCTAATTTTGCAGAGAAGCATTGGGTCGGGCCGTCCATGAACCTCACTGCATTGCTTTTGATCCCAATGAGTTTTAGATTTTTTGTAATTTTTAATGTTATGTCAATATAAAAATGTTTTAGGATTTTTATGTCACATTTACCGTGTGATATGTAATATAATAGAGAGAAAAAATAGTTGCAAAAATACTCACTTCATTTTGGAATTTTTGAATGTATTGAATCTATAGTCTTTGAAAACAATGATTTTTTATTATCATAAAAATACAATTTTAATATCTTTTCAATTTTGTATGATGAACAATCTATTTCAAATATATGTGAAAATTACTTCTTCAAAATTAATATAAAATTAAATACTAACTTAATAATTATAATAAATTAATATATATGAAACACATATATTTTTTAAATATTTAAAACCAAAATAGTTTAAAAACAACATAATAAGAAATTTAAAAAATAAATTAAAATATGTAATAAAACTAATAAGTTAAAAAAACATAATAAAAACTCAAAACAATTTAAAATATATAAACCAGTGCTTATTTTAATAAAGGAGGAAACCAATGTGAAATTCATACTTTTAAAATTTTAAAACAATACAATATATGGATAAATGAAAATATATAAAGCATTGCTTATTTTAAGAAAGCATGAAACAATGTGAAATTCATACTTTTATTTACTAATTTTTTGAATTTTAAAACAATAAAATGTATCGATATTTATATTAATGATAAAAGTAATATATCAATAGTTATATTGATGTTACAAGTATAATAAAATTGTTGTCAAATATGAAAATGTTTCTTTTTAAATATACAAATGTTTAAGGGTAGTTGCGTTAATTTGAAAATTTTAAGATAACTAAATATATAAGAAATAAATATATATATATTTTTTTTACCAAAAATATAATCTACTAAAATAAATTACACATAAATATAACTAGTATATTTTTATTATACTTAACTTTAATAAATAAAATATTAGTAAAAGTCCTATATATTGTAATAAATAACATAAACTATTGATATGTATTTTAAATCCTTATACCTTCTTGAATGTATATACATTAAAACTCTATATGTTTTAAATTGCTACCTTTTAGTCCTATATTATAGAGTAGATCACGGTAGATTTACAAGAGCCCAAAAAATAAGATATGCAATTTTAGAAACTATTATTTATTATCTTTTATTTGTAAATTTAAAATTAATAAGAGGCCAAAGTACATGATATGGAAAAAAGTGCTGTACTAAGGCTTTGTTAGCACAGTTGTAACTTTTTTGACATTAGTCCTCTTCCCTAAACACATCATGCACTGCTTCTGTAGGGTTATGAACCTCTCCAGACCTGAGTGGAAGGGTCAATGTCAGGACTGTCGTGGTGAGAGGGGTCAGATTCCTACCGCGACGCAAAAAACTAGACACCCTTTGTGCAAGGTCATCATGTTAATGGATCGAACGGCTCCTCCTTAGCTGCAGAAACCCCAGTTATGGGGGTTTAGTGCAAGCAAATGAAGGTCGAATTTGATGCCTTCCTAAGGTGGAAATCAGTCACAAATTTTTCATCCCAAACAATCACATGGAAAACGCTCGATAGTAGATGAAATATCATGCATTGATCCAGAAATTATTGGGGATTTGGCCTAGAGAACAAAATATTCTAGCCTCGATCGAGAAAAAGTGGTCCACAACGGGAAATTTTGAGCTTCGAATCAAGTGAAAAGGCTTCTTGACCATGATCTTTGAATATCTAGAGGATTGCAAGAGGATCTTAAAAAAAACATATTTTATGGGAAGTGTAAGCCTCTTCATCCTATATTGGGAGGAATTCTACAACCCGGACAAAGAAGAATTCACCGTGGCTCTTGTCTACATCTGGATCTATTCCCTCCTAAATGATTTTTTTGAACCTCACATCCTGGAAGGAATCGGGAACTCAATAGGAGAGTTTGTAAAAAACTCACAGATCACCAAACATCGATGAAATGTGACCTATGCCCAGATCTCTGTCCATATGGACATATCTCAACCGCTACCAGAATCCACTGATCTAATCTACCACTACTCTACATGGACCAAACTGTTGGATTATGAACTTGTCGCTTTCAAATGTCATTATCGTCATGAGTATGCCCATATCTTCCAAGATTTCCCATTTAAAGTAGCAGACCAATCTCGAGCAGCTGTGCTGGTTAAGGATGGTATGTATGTCAAATTGAGAGTGTTGATCATTTACTCATGCATGGGTGTTGAATTATGTTGGTCGATTGATCGAAGAGGCCTGCTTTTTTATTTGTGTTTGCTCGATGAGTTTTGACACCAAGATGAAAGAGTAAATGGAGATGTTCAAATGATGTGAATTTTTTTTCTTTGAAGGAGCACAAGGATATGTCTTCAGGTTATGTTTCTTGCATGATATGTTTTTTAGATTGATAGTTGTGCTTAAGACAAGATGTCGCAGGATTTTTAAAGGTTGACTATTGTGAAAGAGGTTCATGTTTAGCCTTCATTGTCAAATCCATGGAATGAGAAGCATGTCAAATTGGAGGATGGGGGAAAGAGGGAAAATATGTCAATGAATTTGCAACCAAAATGTTTGCAGCCATTGTAGAACATTTTATGTGTTGACGCCAAGAAGAAAAAGAGGTGGCGAATGAATTATTACATACGCGGAATTTGGAACCATGGATGTAAAATAATGGCCATTATTTTCTTATTACTGCAGATTTTGGAACTCATTGTTTCATTTCGCTCAAATGTGTTTAACTTGGGAAAGTGGTTTTCAAGGAGAAGCTTGCACCAAATGCATGTATGTGCAAACGAAGAACATGATTCTCAAAGGGAAGCAAATGAGTTAGTTTTCCAAGAACCAAGGGATTGATTTGGTAAATAAAAGTGTTATATAAGTGAACAAGCAACCAACACATGTTGGATTGGTTCAGCAGCAAAAGGAGAACATTGTTTGAAGCACTAAGCCATTTGGAAGGCAATAGATTTCAGTGAACCCAAATGGTTTCCATGTCGACTTTTCCAAGTAGAATCAAGATGATAGAAGTTGGGAATCAGCTCTCATGAGATAACCATATTTTGTGAGTCCAAAAGCATGTCAGTGGGAAGGATAGATCAGAATATGGATTAGGGGTAAAAATTTTCCAAATAAAAAATTTCTAAGAATTTCACCAAACCAGAATGACCGGATCTAACCCAGTGCCAAGAATTTGGTGTAATTCGTTTCACTCAAAATGGAGTCCGTATGAGGAAGTTAGAGCTCAGTGACCATTGTTCAGAATAGGCAAATTTTCAAAAAAAAAAAAAAGGTCAAAGGAGTCAAGACAGTTCAACCATGATGAAAGTCCCTTTAAGCTAATGACAATGTGACAAGTGTCATAGAAAGATTCATCGAATTTGTTTGGACGTGAAATTGTTTTATGGATTTGGATCCTAAGGTTGAAGTTGATTTTTTTTTATGTGGAAAGACAAAACAACCAGAGGCTAACATGTGGTGCATCCAGGGTCCGCCACATTCCCCCTCTAGTGGACCCCCCTCTCCATGTTTTAAATCACATTTCATATTCTACAGGGCTCAAGTTTAATTTATTGGTGCCCCATAGAAGCCCACTATTGTTATTGGTGCACCCCTTAAATTATTACTGTTATGTAGACTGTAATTATATTGTGACCCAATAGACTCCTATATATAGAAAGTAGGTCTTATCATTTGTATCATCAAACAATTGTTCATATATGTAATGTAAGGAGGTCCCCCCATCAAAGCGGATAATTTTTAATTTGTTGATCTATATTTTGTTCTATTTGTCAATTGGTTGTAGAAAATGAAATCAGAAAAATAATACCCATTGACTTGAAATTTGAAACTTAATGTTTTAAATATTGGAGCTACAGTTCACTAAGAGACAAAGAGGGGACCCACCCAAATATTTCACAAAGAGTGAGAAAAGATCGGGTTCACTATTAAATCTGGGGCTCATGTGTAAAGCATCAAGAGATGAGGAAGGTGGCTTTAGGTATGTTGTGAGTAGGTAAATGCACTCATTCGACAACCAAAGACAATCTCAAATGCTTCTTCCGGGGAAAAGGGAGGCATGGGAGTGATGATGGGCTTGAGGTAGCTTCCGAGGAGTCGAAGAGCTTGTTTTTAGGAAGGGGCCAATGGATAAATTTTTTCTTTGTTGCACAATTTTCTTATCCAAAACAAAACCAAAGAGATATTGTTATTTTTCTAAATAATTGAATTAATTTAAATATATTGATTAATTATTATTTTTTTATAAATTAAATTGAAGTTTATTATCATTTTTCTTGTTATATTATTTTAATAAAAATTAAGAATTAGAATATATGATTACTGCCATGAATATTTACAACGTTGTATAATGTTTTCAAGAACAAACATATTTCTTGATTATATATGATAGTCCAAAAATTATGTTGAATAAAATTAGCTAGATTCAAATGAAAATAATTGCCATATATAATAAGGAAATTTTTCTAACCTTTTAAGGAATATTATCACCATAAATACCAGTTACTTTAATAACCTTTATATTTTTATTTTAAAATAAAAAAAAATTACATTATTAGGTTTATATTACAGATGATTAGAGTCTTTACAATGTTCACCCAGGGAATTCTCGAAGCCAAAACCTCAAGGACCAAATTCCTCACTCACACGGTGATCGTTGATTGGGATGCCTCACTTGAGCTAATAAAAATAAATCTTACTTGAGAATAATATGTGACATATATGATTATTAGAATGTGTCTTCCATATTTTAGTAAGTTAAAGAGAAACATGTAAAATCAAATTCTTCTTTTTTTAAAATTTAAATGGGGGATAATTTAATGTTAAATTATATTAAAAATAATTCAACTATAATGAAAATGAGTTTAATATAAAGTTTAACAAAATGAAAATAAAACCATTTATGATAAATTTGTTTTAGAATTATTAGCTTAAATTGAATGAAATAACTACTACACTTAATTATATGGTTTCGTGCATATATATATTATTATTATTATTTAAGTTAATTATCTATTAATGAGAAATTTTTTTCATTTTTTTGAAGTTTTTGTTTCTCATGGGCTTGTTACAAGGGAAACCAAATTACTAGGAAAAAATAGAGAATATGATAAAAAAATATATATAGATTGTCCAAACAATGTATTTATAAACGAACTTGATTAACTATAAGGGCTACACACTAAACTATGTTTACTAGAAAGGATAAAACTATCAAAAAAGTAGACATGGATAATTAGAGAAACCATATTCATCATGAGGCTAAATAGAAGTAGATATATACACCTCGATCAGATTGATTTTCCGCCTAGATGCAACCACTCGAACCTTGAGAGTGAGAAATATGGGATTCAATTCATTCGAGTATCTTTCACATGTCATTTTGGTTGAGCACCATCTTGCCCAACATCAACAAGATTTTTTCCCTGGAATCATTATTGAGAAAATCTCTAACTCGTAGCATCTTCATTCTCTAATACATGTAAATAGTCAACCTGTGTTTATTTTTCCTGCCCTCGTATGCCATGCATGAGCTATCCATTCTCAAATGAATTATCAAACACCTTTAAACTGGGAAAACAACATCTCCCAACTATCATATCAACTTTAGAACCTTGTATCTCCTCCTGAACCTCCATTGGGATTTGTTATTTGAAGCTACATGTTTAGTTTTCCATGCTTAAGTGATTTCAAGAGATAGTAAATTTCCTACATTTTTCATTTTCATGGATACACTTTGTACATTTCCTTACCAAGGCTAAGGGGTTAGTGGATTAACTAGATATGAATTCTGTAAGAGGGGCTACAAGATGGAGATTGGTGGAGTATCCAAGGCAAATAAATGATGTTCCAACTCTTAGAGACAACAAAATATTTGAGATGGACGGAACAAAAATGATATGAGCAATGGAAAAAACAAAAGTGGTGTCAAAATGGAGTGCGAGACTATATTAAAGGCACATAAGGGTAGTCACCACTCAGAGAAATCATGATAGACTAGAGGGAGAATGGGTGGAAATGACCCGAATGCTAGAGAAAACTACACAGATTGAATCACCAAATATCATTAAGGATCCATAAAATAGCTTTGGATATGAGGAATGAATGTGAGAGATGGAGAAAAATTCAAGAATGATGGAGGAATAATGGCCACTACTAACCTCCCTTGCATGTGTGTGAGGTTCATGTGTATATGGTCCATGACAGTACAATAACTCATATGTCTCTATAGTAATAAATATAGGCTCATGCCACATTTAGAGATGGAGTCTCACATGGATGCATGTCACCCTTAAAAATTGCGGGATGTGGCAATGACCCCTCCCTATCCATCCTCACCAGATTCAAGAAAGATTTGTATTGATCAACAATGGCATATCATATATATGTATAACTTTAATAATCCATACCCAACATAAACGATGTTGTTTTCTCCATTCTCTTAGTTGATGTATACAAATTTATTGAATACAATTTAAATATTTTGTATGTTTTATTAGTTTTATATACTTTTCTTAAAATTTAAAGATAAAATTTTATCTACTTATTATGGTTTTTCTAGCATTTATATTGTTTAAGATGGTTTGGTTAGATTTTTTTGATATTTACTTCTGAAAGGATTATGAAAAAAAGATACAAAGAAATTTAATTTCAAATCCTTATAACATGGAGGGTTTTGAAGTTGTTGATGGTGTGCTATTGGGCAGTTGGTCACTGTTTAAATACTTTTAACATATTCTCAAAAAGGATTGATTTCTCTAATTTTCATTTCCAATTAATTAAAAGTGTGAAGTTAGAGACAGTGTATGAAGATATCAAAACGAGATTAAAGCATTGTTTTCAACCTTATATTTCCTCCATAGAGACACTGTATGAAGATATTAAAGCCAGATTAAAGCATGGTTTTGAACCTTATATCTCCTCCTCCTCATAGTCTATAATGACTATCATAATATATCCTCAACCGAAAGTTGTGAAGGACATTATAAGTTATGCATAAAGAGATCAACAAATTGATTTTGAACCATAAAGCTCCTACTCCTCACAATCTTGAAGGGAATCATTGTGTGCTCATAATCATCAGCCTTTAGCCTATATAGGATAGCAAACACTCTTCAAGTTGGAGGGCATTAAACTAGTATGTTTCCTAGCATTCTACAATTAAACTTTTTTGAGTTTGAAATTTGGATAACTAAACTTCAAATTGCAACTTCGCTCATGGCTAAATGCAACTGTTGCCTCTCCCATTCTGACTTTCCCTTCAATGGAAATTATATTATGAGACAATACTCGCCATATTTCCTTCAAAATATTGCTAATATAGTTTTCATAGTTTGTGATTGACTGTCAAGCAACTTTGACAACTAGTTTCCTTAGGCCAACCACCATTTTGCAATTGTAATCTTAAACTAAAGCTCAACTGTACAATTTGTAGGAGATTAATATTAAAATTACTAGAACGAATTCTATTATTTGTCACATTAAACAAATTAACAAGACGAATAAAAACCTAATTATAATTTTGTCTTATTATAAGTTGTAAGTTGTTGGATAATAAAAAAAATTAATTATAAGTTTGTGCCATGAAATTTATGACAAGTATATGTTGTTGGATAAAAAAAATTAATTATAAGTTTGTGCCATACAATTTACGAAAAGTAAATTAGCTAGTGTGTGAGGTTTAGTTTTATTAAATAGTTTATTCAAATTTTATTGGAAAATTGTTTTAAATTAATAATTATCCAAATTTAGATTTTTTATAAATTAATTAAATTAATTTAAATATATTATTCATTAATATTTTTTGGTAAAAAATATTTTTATTATTCTGGTATATTATTATTTTAAATAAAATGGATAATTAAAAAATGAAATTCACGCTATCAAGATTATAAACTATTATTGTTAAGACAAATCTCTTAGAAAATATATTTAATAAGATTAATTAGAATTCAAACAGAGATATCGCCTTAATTTTGAACAAAAATAATCCATATAAACCCATATTTAAAAAAAAAACAAATTTTGTGATTATTTGACCAAATATAAAATATTGATAATAAAAATGTTGATTCGTTGGATTTTGAATAGGGCGATTCGAACGCTTCCTGTGCAACAGCAGCTCTAATCACTAACGGAGTGAGAAAGGATAATTTAACGGACATACTCGTTTTATGACCATTCTTTTAACCCTAGTTTAACTCCGGTTCCGTACCAGGGCTTAGGCATGTAATTATCAATGAAATATTTTATATAAATCTATATTTTACTTAAAAGATATCAAAATTTATTATTATTATTTGACGTGATATAAAATATTGATAATAAAATTGTTGATTAGTTGGATTTTGAATCGGGCGATTCGAACGACTTCCTCTGCCGCAACGGCTCTAATCACCGTTTTATGACCGTTCTTTTAATTTAAAGGCAATAATAGTTTTATGACCGTTATTTTAACCCTAACTTAACTCTGGTTCCGTACCAGGGCTTCGGGATGTAATTATCAATCAAATGAACCGTTAGAAGTTGTTGAGGCTCTCCCTTCAAAAATTCGATGATGATTATTTGCTTTTAATATTTACCATTTTAAGCATGATGTGGATAATTTTTCGATTTACTCTCATATTTAACGTAAACATATCTGTAACCAAGTACATTTTGTTCGAGATTTATTATAAATTTTTAATTTTAAAATATGACCCTTCCAATTATATTAAGATGTTTCGCTGAAAATAAAATATCTAACACTAGAATTAAAGATAGTTAAGATAGTTAAGACATGTGAATGAAAAATTTAGACCAATAAATATGTAACACCTCCAGTTTAAGGAAATTTTTTTTTTTCTCACATATATATTGAGGTTCCATTTTTATTTACCCGGTGGTCTGAATATTCAGTCCAGAAGTTGGATTGTTATTTCCATCTTTTTTAAATTTTCCTCTACCCCTCTAGTATCTCATTTAAGATCTCTCTTCCCCTATCATGTACTAATAACATTCAATATTCCCCATGCATACATTAAAACCATGTATATAAAATTCTATACCCCTTCTATATCAACATGGGATACTCCTCCTGGATCTAATATAAGTCTAGACCCTATGTTCATATCTTCCGATAACATCATATAAGCCATACATATATAAAACCTATACCACTTATATATATATAACACATATATATATAAAATTTGATAATATTACTTGAATGCGCATATATATATATATATATATATATATATATAACACATCACATATATATATCTTTTACTAAAATTTATTTGAATGCGCCTACATATATATATAACACACATATATATATATCCCATATATATATATATATATATATATATATATACATTTTGATAAAATTAATTAAATGCGCATATAGATATATGCAACACATATCTATAAGACACCCCCCTTTTATAATATCATTGTATCGGCATATATGTATAACACATATATATACCCTTTGAAAATATAATCGAATTCTGCCTCACACATATACTATACCTATTATACATATACCTTACCCATACGTTGAAATAACGCTTGTGTATATAAAGTACAGCGTGTACATACTACTAATTTCGTACGTGGATGAGTCGACGCCCATTTCAGATTTTCATCGCAGACTATGGATAAATATAACAATGATTCAATTATTAACTATGGAGCGCCGAAACCTACCAGTCCCGATATAACCAACCCTAATCATGAATTTTGTTGGCGTTGTTTTATTAATCAACCCTTTTTTTTTCAAATTCTTCATGACAGGTTATATTATTATTGGTTTATACACTTATGAATATTTCCACCTGTAATGAGGTTGACAACCATGCGTATTGGCGTCTATGCATCATACAGGTCAGAGTGCTCTTGCGTCGAATCATAATTGTTTTGGTTTGAAACGGCGCGCATACGATTTGGTTGTTATACGCATAGTACGCACCATGCGTACTGATTATGAATGGAGATAGCAGTATAGCTTAGGGATCTAACTGGTCTGGCTTAACGTGTGGTTTCATTCTGATGTTTTGATGGTTTTTCATACGCAGGGAAGGCATCTCGCTCAGGAGATTGAGGTACCAGATGCCGGCGCTTGCAGACTCATACCCAGCAAGTAATTTGCGTGTAACGCTTCCAGTTGTCATTCCAGTCTGGCCCAGTACTGTGCGAGCCAATTTCTGCGTCTCAGTACCTCGTCTGCAACTTATTTACATCCCCGCGTACCCCTATGTCGACTAAGCTGGGTTTTCCAAATCGACTTTGGGATTTTTCTAATTTGTTTTGGGGCAGTGGGATTAGGGTTTCTCCTACCCTTCCCATTCCTCTCTGCGGCATAATCTCGACGTCACTCACCTTTCACTACGCCTTATATAGCTGGCTCAGTTCACCGTTGAGTCTTACTCTGGTTGTTGTATTTGTCTTTGCTCACAATTCGTTCACCGAAGGCGCGAATCTCTTCCTAAGGATTAGGTGCAGGAATACCAAGTCGGCTTAAGGGTATTGGCTTCTGCCCCGTGGAGAGTTCGAGCGTAAGGTTTTTTTTTTTTTTTTGTGTTCTGCGACCTAGTTCGATCTCGTCAGGTAATGCCGCGTCTATGTTTTTATTATTATAGTTTTTGGTATTCGGCTTTGATGTTAATACGGGCTGTTTTACTCAGAAGGATTTCTTTTGCAAGTCTCTCACGGCTGCACTTAGTACGCCTTGCATGGACAGGAGCCATAGGCTTCCCTCCTGGCTACATGCCACACCCTTCGATTGCATATTCTTCTACATCCTGACGCGAAATCTCAGATTTCCTTGCGTCCAGGTTTGATAGCCTTCCTATGGCTGATGTGCCAATATGTTTTGTTTTATCTGATGGCGTATTGACCTCTGGTTTTTATTTCTTTTAAAGCAATGCGATCCGCCTAGGTCAAGCTCGAGTTTCTGTCATACCATTGCAGAGATTCATGCCTCTGATTTACTTGTGTGCATTCCAGAACTCTAATGTTATTGATATCCAGTACTAACTGTCGGGACCTATGTTTTGAATCCGTTTTATGTTTTCATTGCCCTATCTAAATCGTAACTATGGTCAGCGGCGTATTGGCCACTCGAGTCCAAAATTTTTCGTTTGGCTTTGTTGCAAATGGCACAGGTAACTAACGAACCACGCCAGGGGAAAAGCCGAGCTCCCATGTCGGTAACTCCCTTCCTTAACGCGATTGCGCCCTCTGTAATTTTTTTCGTTTATTTTCTACTAGTAACGCTCTTCCCGATAATAGCCAGGGCTGCACTACCTTTGTAAATTTAATATACTACCTTCCGGAAAAACAAAATACTTTCCACCTGTGACATATGCCCATTCGATACCCGACGTACAGGTTGGGTACTCGGCTCATGCTATCGTCGCGTCAACTCATAGTTTTATAGTTGTGTCGGTTATCTACCTTCATTTAAATATGAGTATCCATACGATAGATCATAGTCATATGATAGATAACATGAATATGATATGAATATAGAGAATATGAGTCACATGCATGTTTAAAACTACATGTTTAAAATGTATACCATCGTTTGATTTTTACCACAGTTTATTTCATATCATGTCTAAGTGAGATCTAAAATGCCATGGACATTCATGTCTGTGCAACTTGGAGGTATTAAATCGAAATAGGCCCAATGCGTAGTAATTTAAAGAAGCACCATGTTTGAATATAATTTGACCATACATTAAATCGCATAGATATATGGTTCATATAGTTTGACCATACATTAATTCGCATCAATACATGGTTCATATCTATATTTCTTCCATCGACTACAAATTTGTAATCGTTGTTAAAAGGAGCTATTGTTTTAGCTCTTGGCTCTTATATTTGTTTTTTGTTTTCATATATGTGTATTCAATAGTTAATTGAATAGTATACCTTAAATCTAGGTTAAGAAATTTGCTATGATATTTGTTCAAGGATTAGAGGTAGATAAAAAAGAAATGCAATATGCTCTATAATGCTATAATTGAGATAACACTTCGAAAGAGTAGAATTTCTTCATGAGCTAGAAAATCTCAAAATGCATATTCCAATGTCTTTACTTCTCTTTTATTGTCCCATGTAAATTTCAGGTCTGCTACAATAGTTTTCTAACGTACATATGAGCATATAATTTCACCTTTGTATACATATATAGAAACAAGTTAATATTTAATTATCTGTGGAGACTAAGTACCTTCAGATTTAAACCGTCTTTGGTTTAAAAATTCTGTGGGTTTCTACTCTATGGATTACTGGTCTACAACTAAACAGAATCTGGAAGGGGAATGCCTTAAGATGGATTCTGTTAAATGTAGTACTAAAATCAATCATACCATTTCATAGCATAACAAATTAAAATAAACAAGAATTTCAGAAACATACCACTATTGCAAATGACCAACCTCCCAACCTTAGAGTCCTCTTTGTCTCCCAGAACTCACCCCCGAGCTGAGATCACCTCCATCACCAATCAACCTCTGATCTGCTTAGGAGCAGCTTATTTAAGCTCATGTTTCCCCAAAGCATGTTTCTAATTCTGCCTCCAGAATAGCAGGATGCTTTCTTTCCTGTTTAGCCTAGGCTTCCCATTTTTGGGCTTTTAAAAGCTATTTTATGCTTTTTCCTCAGCTTTTCCAGCTTTTATTACCTCTTCCCAACTACTTTCCTCATCATTGGGGAAATTTAGATTCCTCCTCAAATCTAAATTAATTTCTTTCAAGGATTTTTGAAAGATGGTGGGGATTTACTGCCTTATCCATCCTCATGGATTTTGGCAAGTGATCTCAAATTCTCATCTTGGTCAAAATGCACAATCATTTTATTTATTTCATAAATTTAATTAGTAAATTACATGCACACCATACTGATCCTTTGGGGTCCACTCCCCTTAGGATTAAGTTCAAATGTCCACTGTTTCCAAATTCAACACAGAAATTGGGGGTGTTACAAAATAGGAAGTCAATATTGGGAAATTTTTGTGGTTAATAATTTTATTTGGAAAATTTAAAGGTACATTTCATCATTATATATTTATATAAGCTAAATACTTATAATTGATATCAATCATATTTATTTTATTAATTAAATGTAGTTGTGCTAATTAAAAATTAAATTTATAATCTAAATAAGTTCATAATTTAGAATTTCACAATGAAAATGCAAAGAAGTCAAATTGGTAATCATCCTTTTAACGAGTGTTAATTAAATTTGTAATCAAATTAAGCTAAGCATTTCGAATTTCACAATGAAAATGCAAAGAAGTCAAACTGGGAATCGTACCTTTATCGAGTGTTTATTTGGCATGTGTTCAGACTGGTTAATTTGACGGGACATGTACATCTTAGTAAGAAAATCCATATATTTCAAATTTAATCATTAATGCTACATCTGAGTAAGAAAACTCATTTATTTAAAATTTTACCATTAGTGAGAAGATGGTTTGAGGAATTGGATGTAAAATTTCACACATCCTCAACGAAACCCTAACAGATGATGGTTTGATAATCCCGTTTGGAACAGATTGCCCTAGCACGGGATTTTGGCTGAACAATTGCGAACAAGGTGGCCCAGTGGGGCGCTAAAGAATTGTTGTGTGCAAATAATTGACGTGGATGTCTTCAATTGTTCTGGTTGAGGAAAATTAGTGTTTCATTGAGGAAGATTAGGGTTTCTTGGTTCAGTTTGAGGAAGATTAGAGTTTGTGCTAGTTTGATTAGGGTTTTTTGGTTCAGTTTGAGGAAGATTAGGGTTTGTGTTAGTTTGAGAAGTTGGATTCATGCAGGTGACATGTACCTCATGAATTTACTATTTGTTACATTAAACAAATAAATAATAAAATTTTAATAGTAAATCGGCTACATATAATTTATAAATTTCTGACATGTAAATTAGGTGTTTTATGTGGGTTTATTCAATATTACAATTTTTTTGTATTCCTTTTTTATTATAAAATTATTAATAAAATTTTAGTCATAAGATTGTATCTTACTATTTATAAAATATAAATTGGTTAGTTGATATAAGGTTTAATCTTGTCAAATTATTAATTCAAAATTTATAAAATAACATTGATAATAATCTATAAAGATTAAAAATTATCCAAACTCAATCTAACCTAACACATTTCTAATAACCTCATCTTATATATAGATTACACAATATTAATAACAAAATACTCCTAAAATTTAAAATATGTATATAATAAAAAATTAAATTATATGATCGTTTATAATTATTATATTGAAAATTTTGATTATGTGCACACCAGTGGGATCCGTGTTTCAACGATCGATTCCACACATGCTTCTGCGCAGTGAACAGTTACTTTTCTCTATTGTTTTTAATTATTTGTCTAATTATGGACCATAGTCTAAATATTTCTTCCATTAAAATAAAAGCAAGCCTAATCTAGGGAGGTAGAAGTTGACTTGACCACAAACCTAAAATAAAATAAATGATAATGGCCTTTTACATAAGATTATTTCTAATCAAATTTATCTAAATTAATCAAATAAAATTTAAGATTATTTACAATCAAATTTATGTAAATTAATCAAATAAAAGTTAAGATTATCTCTAATTCAAATTTATGTAAATTAATCAAATAGAAATAAAAATTATTTCTAATAAAATGTATTTAAAATAAAGAAATTTAAATTTAAATCATCTTGATCGAAAAGTGTTAATCTAAAAAAATAAAGATCGCGTCATCTTCGAAGCTGATATCTAATAAAATTTGATCACTTTGATTTCCAATAATATTCAGTTTTTTTTTAATAATTAAATAAATTTAAATAAATTAATAAATTATAAAAATTTTATAGATTAAATTTTATTTCATTATCATTTTTATTATTATAATATATCAAAAAAACATAATAATTTAAATATATGTTCACCACTATCAAGATTATTGAGTGTGGTTTAAGAAAAAAAATTCATAATTATATATGATAGTCCACAAATTATATTGAATAAGATTACCACGGATTCAAACCAAGATAATTATTTAAATTTCCGAAGAAAGTTAGGTGGCATTCTAATAAAGATAATAACTATAAGTCCCAACTATTGTGATTATTTTTCTATTTTATTTATTTATTAACGGGAGTAAGTAAGGTTTTATAATTAAATCTAAGAGCGAGTACCCATGAAAGTTTAGTTACATTTGTTCATCACATGTCTAGAGAGATACATCTTATAATAGCATTCTAACAAGAAACAAATTTTGCAACAATCATATACTAGTTCAATGCTATTACTCTCATCCTATGGTAGCTTATTTAAATTTCTGAGAGTGATCTCCCTTTTTGCTTGCAGACACATTGTACTCCTTGAGGTTAACATCAAAGCATTGATTTCTTCTGTAAAGAAAAAAATCTGTGTAGGTAATGCCTCGGTTGCATCATCTCCCTTTTTGCTTTGCTAGCAAACATTTGTACTCCTTGAGGTGACATCCCGAGCATGGATTTCTTCTGTAAAGAAAAAGACATGTGAGGGTAATGCCTCGGTTTCATCCATCATGCCTGTAGCCTTGTGTTTCAATTCTTGAGACCTCTTTCCATTTAGATTAACAATGGTTGTTAGTGGCTTTTGAAATTTCATATTCATTACTAACATATCAAGTTTTAATGTGTCCATTTTCTCAAGTATAGTGTGACTCTCTCCTTATACTTTACATTTAGTGCACCTTTCTCTACCAACGCGCCAAGATTACGTTCTTTTCTATACCACATTTTTCTCCACCCAATAAAGATAACTTTGATCAGCCTTTGTATCTCCAAATATCCCCTCTACTCCTTGATGTGATATTCTATTATCACAAGCATGGTTCAACACTACATAAGACCTTCACCTTCTCCTTTCTTACATAATTATGTGGCCTTGCACTTTGGCCTTATCTCAGTGTCTACCAAAGCTTATATTTTATTATGCCCAGTTGTTCTCACTCTCAGTTTATCCCTAGTAGAAGTTTTTTAAACTTGCAAAGCTACCTAATTTTATAGAGAGGCATTGGGTCGGGCGTCATGAACCTCACTGCATTGCTTTTGATCCTAATGAGTTTTAGTTTTTTTGTAATTTTTAATGTTATGTCAATATAAAAATGTTTTAGGATTTTTTATGTCACATTTGCAGGTGTGATATGTAATAGAATAGAGAGAAAAAATAGTTGCACTCACTTCATTTTGGAAATTTTTTGAATGTATTGAATATATAGTCTTTGAAAACAATGATTTTTTTATTATCATCACAATTTTTATATTTCTTTTTCAATTTTGTATGATGAACAATCTATTTCAAATATATGTGAAAATTACTTCTTCAAAATTAATATAAAATTAAATACTAACGTAATAATTATGATAAATTAATATATATGAAACACATATATTTTTTTAAATATTTAAAACCAAAACAGTTTAAAAAACAACATAATAAAGAAAATTAAAAAAATAAATTAAAATATGTAATAAAACCTAATAAGTTACAAAAACATAATAAAAACTCAGCATTAAAATATATAAACCGAGTGCTTATTTTAATAAAGGAGAAACAAATGTGAAATTCATACTTTTTATTTTACTATTTTTTAATTTTAAAACAAATACAATATATGGATAAATGAAAATATATAAAGCATTGCTTATTTTGAAGAAGCGTGAAACCAATGTGAAATTCATACTTTTATTTACTAATTTTTTGAAAATTTAAAACAATACAATGTATCGATATTTATATTAATGATAAAAAGTAATATATCAATAGTTATATTGATGTTACAAGTATAATAACATTGTTGTTAAATATGAAAATGTTTCTTTTTAAATATACAAATCGTCTTAATGTGAGAAAATTTTAAGATCTAGAATATAAAGATAAATATATATCTTTACCAAAAAATATAAGCTATTAAAATAAATTACACATAAATATAACTAGTATCTTTTTATTATAGTTAATTTTAATAAATAAAACTTTAGAAAAAAGATTCTATATAATATTTTAATAAATAACATAAACTATTGATATGTATTTTAAATCCTTATACCTTCTTGAATGTATATACATTAAAAACTCTATATGTTTTAAATTTCTACCTTTTAGTCCTATATTATAGAGTAGATCACGAGTAGATTTACAAGACCGCAAAAAAATAAGATATGTAATTTTAGAAAGCTATTATTTATTATAATATATATGTTGCAAATGTTAAATTAATAAGAGGGCCAAAAGCACATGATATGGAAAAAAGTGCTCTGCTAAGGCTTTGTTAGCACAGTTGCAACTTTTTGCGCCATTAGTCAGTCTTCCCCTAAACACGTCGTGCCTTACTACGTTTTGAACCTCTCAAGCCTGGTGGAAGCGTCGATGTTGGGACCCAGCACGGGAGTGCTCCGACATGAGAGGGAGTTAGATTCCTACGTGACTCAAAAACTAGACACCCTTTGTGCAAGGTCATCATGTCAATGGATCGAACGACTCCTCCTTAGGCTGTCGAAACCCTCGGTTATGGGGGTTTAGTACTAGCAAATGAAGGTCGAAATTTCGATGCCTTGCTAGCACTGAGAAATCGGTCACAAATTTTTCATCCCAAACAATCTGCTTGGAAAAATGCTCGACAGTAGATGAAAGATCATGCATTGATCTACAAATTATTGAGGGATTTGGCCTCGAGAACGAAAGATGTACGGCCTCGATCGAGAACAAGTGGTCCACAAACGGGAAATTTTGAGCTTCGAATCACGTGAAAAGGCTTCTTCACTATGATCTTTGAATATCTAGAGGATTGCAGAGGATCTTCAAAAACGAGACCATATTTTATGGGAAGTGCAAAGCTCTTCATCCTCTGAATGCTAGAAAATGCTACGACAGAGAAGAATTCAGCGCGGCTCTTGTCTATGTTCAGATCTATTCCCTCCTAAATGATGAACCTCACATCTGGAAGGAATCGGGAACTAATAGGAGCGTTTGTAAAAAAACTTGCAAATCACCAAACACGATGACATGTGACCTCTGCTCTGATGCTGTGTCCATATGAACATATCTCAACCGCTACCGGAATCCATCGATCTAATCTACCACGACTCTACATGGACCGAGCTGAGTTTGGATTATGAACACGTCCCTTTCAAAGTATCGTCATTATCATGAGTATGGCCATATCTTCCAAGATTTCCCATTTAAAGTAGCGGATGAATCTTGAGGAGTATGTGTTTGACTAAGGATGGTATGTATGTGAAACTTGAGAGTGTTGATCATTTGATCATGCATGGGTGTTGAAATTGTGTTGGTCGATTGATCGAGAGCTGTATATTTGTGTTTGATTGATGAGTTTTGACACCAAGATGAAAGAGTAAATGGAGATGTTCAAATGATGTGAAATTTTTTTCTTTGAAGAGGGCACAGGATATGTTGTCAAGTTATGTTTCTTGCATGATGTGTTTTTTCGGGATTTGATAGTTGCTGCTTATGACAAGATGTTGCGGGACATAAAGGTCGACTATTGTGAAAGAAGTTTCATATTTAGCCTTCATTTGTCAAATCCATGGCATAGACGCATGTCAAATTGGAGGATGAGGGAAAGAGGAAAATATGTCAACGAAATTTTACAGCAAAATGTTTGCAGCCATTGTAGGAACACATTTATATGTTGACGCACGAGAAAGCGAAAGGTTTGGCAAATGAATATATTCTAGATGTGGAATTTGGAACCATGGAGGTAAAATAATAGCCATTAGTTTTCTTATTTGCTGCAGATTTTGGAACTCATTGTTTCATTTCTGCTCAAATGCGTTTCAAACTTGGGAAAGTTGTTTTCAAGGAGAAAGCTTGCACCAAATGCATGTATGTGCAAAACGGCAAACATGATTCTCAAAGGGAAGCAAATGAGTTAGTTTTCCAAGAGGCAAGGGTTGATTTGGTACATAAAAGTGTTATATAAGTCAACAAGCAACCAAACACATGTTGGATTGGGTCAGTGACAAAAGGAGAACATTGTTTGAAGCGCTAAAGCCATTTGGAAGGCAATGCATTTCGGTGAACCCAAATGGTTTTTCATGATGATTTTCTCAAAGTAGAATCAAGATGATAGAACTTGGGAAATAGAAGAGTATTTCAGCTCTCATGAGATAACCAAATTTTTCGGGTCCAAAAGCATGTCGAGTAGGGAAGGATAGATCAGAATATGGATTAGGGGTAAAAACTTTGCCAAGAAAAAATTTCTAAAGAAATTTCACCAAACCCAGAAATCGACTCGGATCTGAAACCGATTGCCGAGAATTTGGTGCAATCGTTTCACTCAAAACGGGTGAGTATGAGGAATTTAGAGCTCGATGACCATCGTTCAGAAATAGGCAAATTTCCAAAAGTAGAGGTAAACAGGGAGTCAAGGCAGGTTCAACCATGATGAAAAGTTCCCTTCGAGCCAAATGACGATGTGACAAGATAGTCACTGTTAGGATTCATCGAATTTGTTTAGAGGTGAAATTGTTTTATGGATTTGGCTCCTAGGGTTAGTTGATTTGTTTTTATGTGGAAAGATAGCACAACCCGGAGAGGCTAGCATATGGTGCATCCGGGGATCGACCACGTTCCCCCTCTAGTGGGACCCCCTCTCCATGTTTGAAATCACATTTCACATTCTACAAGGCTCAATTTTGCTTTATTGTTGCCCATAGAAAGCCCACTATTGTTATTGGTGCACCCCTTAAATTATTATTGTTATGTAGACTCTAATTATATTGTGACCCAATAGACTCCTATATATAGAAAGTAGGTCGTATCATTTGTATCATCAAAGAAATTGTTCATACTATGTAATGTAAGGAGGTCCCCCTTATAAAGTGGGTAATTTTTTAATTTGTTGATCTATATTTTGTTCTATTTGTGAGGTGGTTTGTAGAAAATGAAATCAGAAAAATAATACCCATTGACTTGAAATTTGAAACTTAATGTTTCAATTTTGGAGCTCTTATTCACGAGGAGACAAAGAGGGGACCCACCCAAATATTTCACAAAAGAGTGAGAAGAGATCGGGTTCACTATGAAAATTTGGGGCTCATGTGTAAAGCATCAAGAGATGAGGAAGGTGGCCACGGAGTATGTTGTAGTAGGTAAATGCACTCATTCGACAACCAAAGACAATCTCAAATGTCTTCGCAAATGGGAGGCATGGGAGTGATGATGAAGCAGGTATCTTGAGGGAGTCGAAGAGCAGTTTTTAGGAAGGCGCCAATGGATAAATTTTTTCTTTGTTGCACAATTTTCTTATCCAAAACAAAACCAACGAGATATTGTTATTTCTCTAAATAATTAAATTAATTTAAATATATTTGATTAATTATTATTTTTTTATAAATTAAATTGAATTTTATTATCATTTTTCTTGTTATATTATTTTTAAAAAATTAAGAATTAGAATATATGATTACTGCCATGAATATTTACAATGTTGTATAATGTTTTCAATAATAAACATATTTCTTGATTATATATGATAGTCCACAAATTATATTGAATAAAAGTAGCTAGATTCAAATGAAAATAATTGCCGTATATAATAAAGGAAAATTTTTCTAACCTTTTAGAATATTATCACCATAAATCCCGGTTAGCTCTGATTACCTTTATATTTTTATTTTAAAATACACAAATTACATTAATGAGGTTTATATTACTGAGGATGATTAGAGTCTTTACATTGTTCACCTGAAGTCGTCGGAGGCCAAAACCTCAAGGACCAAATTCCTCACTCACACGGTCATCTTTGATTGGGACGCCTCACTTGAGCTAATAAAACTAAATCTTAGTTTAGAATAACATGCAGAGCATATACGATTATTAGAATGTGTCTTTCATATTTTAGTAAGTTAAAGAGAAACATGTACAGATCAAATTCTTCTTCTAAAATTTAAATGGGGGATAAATTTAATGTTAAATTATATTAAAAATAATTAAACCTATCTGTGTAAATGAGTTTAATATAAAGTTTTAACAAAATGAAAAGTAGCTTGTTTATGATATGATTTATTTTAGAATTATTAGCTTAAATTAGGAATGAAATAACTACTACACTTAATTATATGTTTCGTTGCATATATATTATTATTATTTACTAACCATTTAAGTTAATTATCTATTAATGAGATCATTTTTTTCGAGTTTTTATTTTGTCATGGGCTTGTTACAAGGGAAACCAAATTCATTGGGAAAAAATAGAGAATATGATAAAAAAAGTATATAGATTGTCCAAAGAATGTATTCATAAACATAGAGAAAAGCTAAAGAACTTGATTAAGCTATGAAGGGCTACACACGTAAAACTATGTTTACTAGAAAGCCCTAAACCTATCAAAAAAAGTAGACACGAGATAATTAGAGAAACCATATTCATCATGAGGCTAAGTAGAAGTAGAGATATACACCTCGATCGGATTGATGTTCCCCTAGATGCAACCACTCGAACCTTGAGAGTGAGGCAATATTGGATTCAATTCATTCGAGTATCTTTCACATGTCATTTTGGTTTGAGCTTTACCATCTTTGCCCAACATCAACAGATTTTTTCCTTGGAATCATTATTACGAAAATCTCTAACTCGTAGCATCTTCATTCTCTAATACATGTAAATAGTCAAACGTGTGTTTATCTTTTTCACACATACACCATCGTATGCCATGCGTGAGCTATCCATTCTCGGATGAGTTATCGGAAACACCTTTAAAGCTGGAAAACAACCTCTCTCTAACTATCATATCAAACTTTAGGACCTTGTATCTCCTCTACAACCTCCATTGGGATTTTGTTGTGAAGCTTCATTTCATTTAGTTTTCCACGCTTAAGTGAGTTCAAGAGCTAGTAGGGTTTGCTACATTTGTCGTTTTCCTTGGATGCACTTTGTACATTTCCCTGCCAAGGCTAAGGGGTTGGCGGATCAACTAGATATGAATTACTTTGAGAGGAGTCTACAAGATGGAGATTGGTGGAGTATCCAAGGCAAATAAATCATGTTCCAACTCCTAGAGACAACAAAATATTTGAGGTGGACGGGAACGACGAGGATATGAACAATGGAAAAAAGCGAAAAGTGGTGTCAAAATGGAGTGCGAGACTATAATAAAGGCGCATAAGGCTAGTCACCACTCGAGAGAAATCATGGCGGAGACTAGAGGGAGAATGGGTGAAAATGACCCCAGTCTAGAGAAAAGCTTGAGACGATTGAATCACCAAATATCATTAAGGAGGCATAAAATAGCTTTGGATATGAGGAGTGAATGTGAGAGATGGAGCCAAATTCACGAATGATGGAGGAATAATGGCCACTACTAACCTCCCTTCCATGTGTGTGAGGTTCATGTGTATATGGGCCATGACAGTGTCTGATAACTCTTATGTCTCTATAGTAGTAAATATAGGCTCATGCCACATTTAGAGATGGAGTCTCACATGGATGCATGTCACCCTTAACAATTGCGGGATGTGACGATGACGCCCTCCCTATCCAACCTCACCCGAGTTCAAGAAAGATTTGTATTGATCAACGATGGCATATCATATATATGTATAACTTTAATAATCCATACCCAACATAAATGATGTTTGTTTTTCTCCATTCTCTTGAGTTGATGTATACGAACTTTATTGAATTCATTTTAAATATTTTGTATGTTTTATTAGTTTTATATACTTGTCTTAAAAGTTCAAGATAAATTTTATCTTCTTATTATGTTTTTTTCTAGTATTTATATTGTTTAAGATGGTTTAAGTTATATTTTTGTGATATTTACTTCTCGAGGATTATGAAAAAATGATATAAATTATATAATTTCAAATCCTTAAAACATGGAGGGTTTTGAAGTTGTTGATGGTGTGCTATTGGGTAGTTGGTCAACTGTTTAAATACTTTTAACATATTCTCAAAAAAGGATTGATTTCTCTAATTTTCATTTCAATTAATTAAGTGTGAAGTTAGAGACGGTGTGTAAGAAGATATCAAGCGAAATTAAAAGCATGGTTTTCAACCTTATATCTCCTCCCTAGTAGAGACGATTGTATGAAGAGATTAAAACTTGATTAAAGCATGGTTTTCAACCTTATATCTCCTCCTCCTCATAGTCTATAATGACTATCATAATAGATCCTCAACCGAAAGTTTTGAGGACATTATAAATTATGCATAAGGAGATCAATAAATTGATTTTGAACCATAAATCTCCTACTCCTCACAATGTTGAAGGGAATCATTGTGTGCTCGGAATCATCAACCTTTAGCCTATACGGGATAGCAAACACTCTTGAGTTGGAGGGCATTAAACTAATACGTTTCCTAGCATTCTACAAGTTAAGAATTTTGAATTTGATATTTGGATAACTAAACTTCAAATTGCAACTTTGCTCATGGCTAAATACCCAACCATTGCATCTCCACTACGACTTTCCCATCAATGGAAACTATATTATGAGACAATACTAACCATATTTCCTTGAAAATATTGCTAATATGGTTTTCATAGTTTGTGATTGATTGATTGTCAAGCAACTTTGACAACTAGTTTCCTTAGGCCAACCACCATTTTGCAATTCTAATCTTAAACTAAAGATCAACTATACAATTTGTAGAAGATTAATATTAAAATTACTAGAACAAATTCTATTAGTTGTCACATTAAACAAATTAAAAAGGCGAATAAAAAGCTAATTATAATTTTGTCTTATTATAAGTTGTAAGTTGTTGGATAATAAAAAAAATTAATTATAAGTTTATTGCATACAATTTATGACAAGTAAATTAGTTAGTGTGTGGGGTTTAGCTTTATTAAATAGTTTATTCAAATTTTATTGGAAAATTGTTTTAAATTAATAATTATTCAAATTTAGTTTTTATAAATTAATTAAATTAATTTAAATATATTATTCACTAATTTTTTTGGTAAAAAATATTTTTATTATTATGATATATTATTATTTTAAAGAAAATGGATAATTAAAAAATGAAATTGACGCTATCATAATTATAAACTGTTATTGTTAAGACAAATCTCTTGAAAATATATTTAATAAGATTAATTAGAATTTAAACAGGGGAATATCGCCTTAATTTTGAACGAAAATAATCCATATAAACCCATATATTATTTTAAAAAAAAAACAGATTTTGTTATTATTTTACCAAATATAAAATATTGATAATAAAATGTTTATTCGTTGGATTTTGAATCGGGCGATTCGAACGCTTCCCTCTGCAGTAGCGGCTCTAATCATTAACGGAGCGAGAATTTTATGACCGTTCTTTTAACCTAATTTAACTCCGGTTCCGTCTGAGGGCTTAGGCATGTAATTATCAATGACATATTTGATATAAATCCATATTTTACTAAAAAAAAAAATCCAAACTTTATTATTATTTGTCGGAACATAAAATATTGATAATAAAATTGTTGATTCGTTGGACTTTGAATCGAGCGATTCGAACGCTTCCTCTGCATGGCGTCTCTAATCACTAACGGAGTGAAGGATAATTTAACGGCAATACTAGTTTATAACCGTTTTTAACCCTAACTTAACTCTGGTTCCATGCAGGGCTTCGGGATGTAATTATCAATCAAATGAACCGTTAGAAGTTGTTTGAGGCTCCTCCTTCAAAAATTCGATGATGATTATTTGCTTTTAATATTTACCATTTTAAGCATGATGTGGATAATTTTCCCAGTTACTCTCATATTTAACGTAAACATATCAATAAATTTTGTTTGCGATTGATTATAAATTTTTAATTTTAATTTTTTTAATTTTAAATTTTCACCCTTCGAATAATATAAGATGTTTTGCTGAAAATAAGATATCTAACACTAGAGTTAAAGATAGTTAAGACATGTGAATGAAAAATTTAGATCAATAAATAGAAAGTCAATATTAGGAAATTTTTGAGGTTAATAATTTTATTTGGAAAATTTAAAAGTATATTTTATCATTATACTTAAATATTTATAATTTATATCAATCCTATTTATTTTAGTAATTAAATGTAGTTGTGCTAATTAAAAATTAAATTTGTAATCCAAATAAGTTTAGAATTTAGAATTTCACAATGAAAATGCAAAGAAGTTAAATTGGTAATCATTCTTTTAATGAGTGTTAATTAAATTTGTAATTAAATTAAGCTAATTTCACAATGAAAATGCAAAGAAGTCGGAAAATCCATATATTTCAAATTTCACCATTAATCTTTTGCATCTCGATGAAAACTAATTTAGTTCAAATTTTACCATTAGTGAGCACATGGTTTGAGGAATCGGATGTAAAATTTCTTAATTTATTATTGACTCCCTCAACGAAATCCCTAACAAATGATGGTTAGATAATCCCGTTGGAACAAATTGCCCTAGCACGGGCATTTGGATTTGAACAATTGGGGACGAGGTGGCCTTGTGGGACGGCGAAGAATTGGTGTGGGCAAATAATTGACCTGGATGTCTTCAATGGTTCTGGTTGAGGAAAATTAGTGTTTTTTTTAGGAAGATTAGGGTTTCTTGGTTCAGTTTGAGGAAAGATTAGAGTTTGTGTTAGTTTGATTAGGGTTTTCTTGGTTCGGTTTAAGGAAGATTAGGGTTGTGTTAGTTTGAGGATTGGATTGATGCGAGTGACATGTACCTCGTGAATTTATTATTTGTTACATTAAACAAATAAGTAACAAAATTTTAATTGTAAATTAGCTACATATAATTTATAAATTTACGACATGTAAATTAGGTGTTTTATGTGGATTTATTCAATATTACAAATTTTATGTATTCTTTTTTATTATAAAATTATTAATAAAATTTTAGTCATAAGATTGTATCTTACTATTTATAAAATATAAATTGGTTAGTTGATTTAAGGTTTAATCTTGTCAAATTATTAATTCAAATTTATAAAATAATGTTGATAATAATCTATAAAGATTAAAAATTATCCAAACTCAATCTAACCTAACACATTTCTAATAACCTCATCTTATATATAGATTACACAATCTTAATAACAAAATACTCCTAAAATTTAAAAAATATATATAATAAAAATTAAATTATATGATCGTTTATAATCATTAGATTGAAAATTTTGATTATGTGCACCAGTGGATCCAGGTATTTCAACGATAGATTCCACACATGCTTCAACGCGATTAACGATTTACTTTTCTTTATTGTTTTTAATTACTTGTCTAATTATGGACGGTAGTCTAAATATTCCCTTCCATTAAAATAAAAGCAAGCCTAATCTAGGGAGGTAGAAGTTGACTTGACCACAAACCTAAATAAAATAAATGATAATGGCCTTTTACATAAGATTATTTCTAATCAAATCTATCTAAACTACTCAAATAAAATTTAAGATTATTTCTAATCAAATTTATAAATTAATGAAATAAAAGTTAAGATTATGTGTAATTCAAATATATGTAAATTAATCAAATAAAAATAAAAATTATTTCTAATAAAATGTATTTAAAATAAAGAAATTAAAATTAAAATCATCTTTAAAAGATCGCGTCATCTTAGTGAAGGAATAAACACACAGCAATTAATCAAGCACATAAAGACACGGGGAGTTTCACCATTAGTTCCACCCAAACCTCCTGGGCTACGTCCACACATTCGGGGCATTGGCGATCTTTATTAATTCAAACGAGGAGATACAATTCTCACACACACTCCAAAACAAACGTATGGATACCTGTTATATATCGGAGAATCTAACGACCTGCATACATCCTCTCAACTCAAATTTTAGCATGCATTAACTCCTCCCAACAAGCTGAGTTAATCTAGCAACAAATTCTAATTTTTTGTCACCCCTCACGAGATTTTTGCCTATTCTATTCAAAACGGAAAATCTCAACAATCTCACCTTGACAACAATTAGCACGATTAACACTTGTTATTATTATTTTTATCTTTTAAACGAGAGAAGCCAAACACCTGCTTGTGACTTCTCCAACAAAAGCTGGTTTCGTGAACATGTACGCACAATTCTCCTTTGTATGCACCTTTTCAAGAGAGACTCCTTTCGGTGATAACTTTTGTCTTACAAAATGGTACTTAGTTGGGAATATGCTTTGACTTACTATGATAGGCCGGATTCTTAGCGAATGTATTGCACTTTGACTATCACAAAAATGCTGATGTTTGTCACGCAACCTGCAAATTCACCAAGCAAACCTTTCAACCAAACCGCCTCTTTGCAAGCATGAGAAGCGGCAATGTATTCTGCTTCGGTAGTGGATAAAGCAACAATGTTTGTAGCTTTGACATCTGACTAATAAACTCCACACCTGAAGTAAGAACGTACCACGAAGTTGACCTTCTCTTATCCAAATCACATATAAAAATCTAGAGAATCAACATATCCACAAAACATATTCATACTCCTGTTATAAGTGATACGGTAATCACTTGTGCCTCTCAAGTGCAGAAGCACCCATTTCACGCTGTGACAGTGTTCTTTACCCGGATTGCCATGTGCACAATGACCCCAAGCGCATGTGAAATATACGGTCGAGTACAAACCATCGCATACATCCAAACATCCTACATTGGCATATGGAATTTGAGACATATAATCCTTTTCTTCATACGTAGTAGGACATAAACCCGAGAAGAAAACGATAGAGACGAAAGGTAAACACGAGGCTTCACATTATTCATACTAAATCTCAAAGTATCTTCTCAACATGTACACATTTGTGATAGCCATGACTTACCATTACTCTGTCTCTGAAAATCTCCCATGCCCAAAATGTTTGTCTTCTTGCTCCTAGATCTTTCTATCGAATGTCCTTGCCATCTGAGTCTTCAACTTTGTTGATTTCATCAATGCTTTTGCTTGCTAAAAGCATATCGTCAACATACAACACTAAGATAATGAACATACCCATTTTTCAATTGCTTGAAATACACACAATGATCATATTCACTTCTAACATATTTCGACTCAACATGAAGAATACGAAACTTCTTATACCACCACTTGCCGAGGCGAGCGCGAGGCCATATAATGACTTCTTGAGCCTGTGAGACAAATTTCTTATTGCGATGCTGAACCCCTCCGGTTGTTCCATATAAATTTCCTCATCTAGATCTCCATGTAGAAAAAGCAGTCTTAACATCTAGTTCTTGTAATTCTAAATCGAAACAAGCAACTAAAGCTAACAAGTCGAATTGAAACTATTTTAACAAGCGGTGAAAAAATCTCATGAAAGTCTGTACGCTTTACGAAAGGCGCCTTTTGCAACCGGTCGCTTTAATACTGTCGTCGTATCATTCACACCCCATTTAAAACATCAAGCCATTTTACACCCCGATTTCTGTCTTTGGAAGCTCAACGAGATCCATGTGCATTCTTACCCTAAGGCCATCATTTCTTCCTTCATGGCTGCTTTCCACTTGTCACCTATTCGAACCTTCTATTGCTTCACATTAGCACGAGAGGTTCATTGTCATTAGCGTTAGTAGCTGAAGTAACATAATCATCATACCTTCTCGGTGGCCGTTTGATTCTTGTCGACCTCCTTAAGGATGTTTACGGTTGACTATCATACGTAGGACCTTCTTGTTGATCACCATCGAGACCTGTTCATGACCTACATACGAACCTGTTCATGTTACGAAACACTGTTCATGACTAGTATCTGAACTATGGTCATCATGACTATCATTAGAAGTGCTCTCAAGGCGAATGTGCTGAAAATCAAATACATCATCTGTTTCCAGTTTATTATCTACATCTAGCGGCCACAAAGAGAGGATTCATCAAACTTTACATCTACGTTGATGATGATTTTGCGGGTAGTAGGATCCCACAATCTATATCCCTTTGTTCCAACACCATACCCAGCAAAGATATACCTTTTAGACTTTGGATCTAACTTAGTTCAGTGATGTTTGGGCACTAGAGCATATGCATCACAACGAACACTACGAGTTTAGAATAGTCACAAGGGTGTCCTTTCCATACCTCTTGCGGAATCTTACCGGTCTATCGGCTGTTGATGGCGGCCAGGTTATCACATAACAGGCTGTAGCCACGACTTAGTCTAACTCCTTTTTTTACCTTTAGGCGTTACTCGACATACTCCTTGCTCTCTCTGAAGAGTCTGATTTCATCGTTCAACGACTCCATTTCTTTGAGGAGTATCGCTTAGTGGTCTTATGTCTCTCGATCCACCGCATCCTTGCAATAGGCATCAAACTCATGAGTAAACTCACCACCATTGTCGGTTCTTAAACATTTATTGTTCTACCAGTGCTGTTTTCTACCAATGCTCTAAGCGTTTGAAAGCGAAAAAAACATCGGACTTCCTTTTCAACATGTAGACCCACACCTTCCTAGAAAAGTCATCAATGAACGACACAAAATATGACGAACCACCATATGAAGTAGTAGGGGCTGGACCCCAAACAAATGAATGAATATAATCGAAGTATCCCTTTACTAGTATGTTTATGCATTTTAAATTTTTGTTTACTTTGTTTGTAAGCAGAGACAATGCTTGCAATCTAACTTTCCGGACCTTAGATTAGGAAGTAACTTGCGATCGGCCAAAATCTTTAACCCTCTTTCGCTCATATGGCCCAACCTTTGATGCCATAGGCGCGATGGAACTTCTTGTCGTGTTCGGACACGGTAGACACATGGGCGATACTGTTCTTCCCTTCTAATTGAAATAGATTTCCTACTTTCTTAGCTTTCATTACTAGTAAAAATACCTTCTGGAATTTCATAACTCCACCTTGAATTCTGGAGTTTTATATCCATTCGTGTCAAAGTGCTCCCGGTGAAATTAGATTTTTCTTAAGTACGGAACATGTCTCACATCTGTTAATATTCTAGTTGTGCCATCAAACATTTGCGGTTGTATACTTCCTATCCCAACAATATTAGATGTGACATCATTACCCATGTACACGACTCCATCATTCGTGATCTATACGTCTTAAACCATTCTCTATGAATACACGTAGCAGTTTGATGCACGGAATCTGCTGACCGTGTTGATCATGATTTGACATAATGTGACACTTCGTCGCTCATACTGAACCGGATGCCGAACACCGTATCTGTCGCATTTGCCTCCTTCTTCTCTGCTCGAAGAGTCTCCTTTCTTCTCTTGTTTCTTTGTCTCTTCAGTCTTTCTTGAAGTGCACGATTTGCCACAAAATAACACTTCACTTTGCTCTTCTTCCCTTTCGACTTTGAACGAATCGTTGCGCTTACACTGACGTCTTTCTCTAGAACGACCTCTAGCCATCATTACTCTGATGTAGAGTGTCTGACATTCGACTTCTTCCTCGTCTCCTCGGACAACATGGCTCCAACCACATCGTCGGAAACTCGAAGCAGTGCATTCTTGAAACATGGAAGTAACAAAGTGATCACGATTGACAATGTACACAATAGGTATTGCCTTATCCTACGGAATCAAATTTTACATCTAGACTTTATGGTGTACCAATAAGTATTGAAAACATTCGGATGGTCGATGGCAGTGCCTTCCTTCATCACTTAAGCGTACGGTGCCGACGGAGAATCAGGTTGTCGGGGACTTCGTCATGTAGAGCTTCTCGAGCTTGATCCTGACTTTGCGGCGGTCTTCTACGACACAATGTTGAACGGAGACATCATCGCGGACATAACCGAATTGCGCTCGAACTCTGTCATCAACTCATCCCATTCATCCTCGGAAGTCATGGAAGAAGGCCTTTGCTCCTTCCCAATAGTGCTTTCGCCACGCCTTGTTGTGCAGAGATCATGCATCTTTACCTTCCGGATCTCGAAGTTGTTTGCCATTGAACTTCTCGATTTCAAACGGGCATTTTGAGTTTTTGCCGTCTTGTTTGACAAAAAACACAGTAATCTCCAGAACCAATTTTCAAACAAAGAATGCCCTTTTATTTAAAAAAAGCCTTTAAAAAAAAAATTGCCCTTCACCTTCTTTTAAAAAAATGCCTCTCACTGCCTTTTAAAAAAAAAACTTTCACCTTAAAAAAAAAACCTTTCACCAAATGGCATATTACAACTTTATAAACCCTCTTTTAAAACCTTCACCTTAATACAATTTGTTTTTTTTTTTTTTATAAATGCACCTTTTATACCATATGCAAATGGTATTAATAAACAATATATATATTTAAAAAAAAAAAAAAAACACTTTTACAAAAAAAGAGGTACCCCTTATAATCTTCACCCTTTTAAATATAAAATCGATTTAAAAAACATATATGCCAACTCCTTTTAAATCAATGAAAACCTTATAATTGATTTAACACAAATCGATTTTGTTTAAACGTTTTTATATATAGCACAACGAGATATATTGAGCACATGAATATATATAATCGATTATGTTTGACCTTTTTTTTTTTTAAAAACTCCAAAAGTCGAATATGAGCATACCTACTAATCTTGCATACCAAATCGAATATGAGCATACCAAGCTGCGTACCAAATCGAATATGAAAAACGATTTATGAATGCCCTCACCAATGAATTTTTAAAACTTCAAATCGACTCTTTGTCTCATAAGCACCAAATTGACCTTTAGACCGTTTCAAAATGTTCCAAAGAAAATAATATCAACTCACGGCACGTTTCGGCGGTTCATCTACATCACGGAATGACATCATCATGTGAAATATAAGTACCTCATCTCTATGGATATAGTCGATAGTGCGATTCACCTCCATGACTCCTCTCACAACGATTACGCGCACCAATGATCGATAGCACACCGTCGAGCGCGGCTAACGGCCACACAAGCTCGGCTTTCAATCGATGGCACACTTTCAAGATTGCCACACAAGCTCGGCTTTCAATCGATGGCACGGCTTTTTATCACGCACGACTTTTTAACATGAAAACGCATGGCAGAGCGAACCGAGCGTACGACATTTAAACGCACTCAACGAAACCATCGATTGTTGGAGCGCAGCAATTTATAAAACACAACAACGACAAATTAATCATGCACAGGGAAATACACACGAAGCTTTAACGTGGTTCACCCAAACCTCCTGGGCTGCGTCCACCACATTCGGGGCATTGGCCGGTCTTTATTAATTCAAACGAGGAGATTACAATTCTCACACACTCCCAGAAACAAACGTATGGATACTTTGTTATATAGCGGGGAGAAATCTATGACCTCATAAATCCTCTCTCAACTCAAATTTATGCATTAACTCCCTCCCAACAAGCTGGGTGTCTAGCAACAAATTCCTAATTTTGTCACCCTCTTGAGATTTTTGCCTGATACATTAAAAGCAGAAAATCTCAACAAAATTTAGATATCTAATAAAGGCGATATCTAATAAAATTTGATCACTTTGATTTCCAATAAAATTCAGTTTTATTTTTTCTAATAATTAAATAAATTTAAATAAATTAATAAATTATAAAAATTTTATAGATTAAATTTTATTTTATTATCATTTTTATTATTACAATATTTTAAATAATAATAATAATTAAAATATATATTCACCACTATCAAGATTATTGAGTGTGGTTTAAGAAAAATAATTCATAATTATATATGATAGTCCACAAATTATATTGAATAAGATTCCCTCGGATTCAAACCAGATAATTATTTAAATTTCTGAAAGAAAGTTAGGTGGCATTCTAATAAAGATAATAAATATAAATCCCAACTATTGTGATTATTTTTCAATTTTATTTATTTATTAACGAGAATAAGTAAGGTTTTATAATTAAATCTAGGCAGTACCTGAAAGTAGTTACATTTGTTCATCACATGTCTGAGGAGTACATCTTATAATAGCATTCCTGAAAGAAACAAATTTGGCAACAATCATATATTGTGAATGTATTACTCTCATCATATGGTACCTTATTAAATTATAGAGTGATCTCCCTTTTGCTTGCTAGCCACATTGTACTCCTTGAGGTTAACATCCAAAGCATTGATTTCTTCTGTAAAGAAAAAATCTGTGTAGGTAATGATTCGATTTCATCCATCTTCCTTTTTCTTGCTAGCAACATTTTACTCCTTGAGGTTGACATCCGGAAGCATGGATTTATTTACGTAAAGAAAAACACGTGTAGGTAATGCCTCGTTCATCCATCTATGTGCTAGCCTTGTGTTCAATTCTTGGACCTCTTTCATTAGATTAACAATGGTTGTTAGTGGCTTTTGCAAGTTCATATTCATTACTAACATATCAAGTTTTAATGTTTCCATTTTCTCAAGTATATGTGTGACTCTCTCCTTATCTTTACATTTGGTGCACCTTTCTCTACCAGCGCCAAGATTACGTTCTTTTCTATACTACATTTTTCTCCACCCAATCAAGATAAAAAAAATTGATCGACCTTTGTATCTCCAAATATCCCCTCTACTCCTTGATGTCATTTTCTATTATCACAAGCACATGGTTCAACACTACATAAGACCTTCACCTTCTCCGCCTTCACCTTCTCCACTTGCCAATTTTTGTTCCATGCCCACTTAATTATTTGGCCTTGTTATTTGGCCTTATCTCAATTGTCTACCAAAGCTTATATTTTTATTATCCCGGATATTTCTCTAGTTTTATCCCTAGTAGAGTTTTTAAACTTGCGAAGCTACCTAATTTTATATAGAGGCATTAGGTCGGGTCATCCATGAACCTCAGCACTGTTACTTTTGATCCTAATAAGTTTTAGTTTTTTCTAATTTTTAATGTTATCTCAATGTAAATGTTTTAGGATTTTTATGTCACATTCTGAAGTGTGATATGTAATAGAATATAGAGAGAAAAAAATAGTTGCAAAAATACTCACTTCATTTTTGGAATTTTTGAATCTATTGAATATATAGTCTTTGAAAAAAATGATTTTTTATTATCATAAAAAAAGAATTTTTATATCTTTTCAATTTTGTATGATGAGCAAATCTATTTCAAATATATGTGAAAATTAATTCTTCAAATTAATATAAAATTAAATACTAACTTAATAATTATGATAAATTAATATATGAAACACATATATTTTTTTTAAATATTTGAAACCAAAATAGTTTAAAAACAACATAATAAGAAATTAAAAAAATAAATTAAAAGTACATGATATGGAAAAAAGTGCTCGTTAAGGCTTTGTTAGCATAGTTGTAACTTTTTTACGCCATTAGTCCTCTTCCCTAAACACGTCGTGCACTGTGCTCCTGAGGTTTTGAACCTCTCCAAGCCTGAGTGGAAGTGTGAATGTTAGGACCCCCGCCGTGGCGAGAGGGGTCAGATTCCTACCGCGACCCAAAAAACTAGACACCCTTTGTGCAAAGTCATCATGTCAATGGATCGAACGGCTCCTCCTTAGCTGTAGAAACCCTGGTTATGGGGGTTTAGTACCAAGAAAATGAAGGTCAAATTCGATGCCTTCCTAAGGCAGAAATTAGTCACAAATTTTTCATCCCAAACAATTGCTTGGAAAATGCTCGATAGTAGATGAAAGATCATGCATTGATCTACAAATTATTGGGGATTTGGCCTCGAGAACAAGATATTCTGGCCTCGATCAGGAACAAGTGGTCCACAACGGGAAATTTTGAGCTTCGAATCACGTGAAAAGGCTTCTTCACTATGATCTTTGAATATCTAGAGGATTGCAAGAGGATCTTCAAAAACAGACCATATTTTATGGGAAGTGCAAGCCTCTTCATCGTCTATTGGGAGGAATGCTACAACCTGGAAAAAGAAGAATTAACTACGGCTCTTGTCTATGTTCAGATCTATTCTCTCCTAAATGATTTTTTGAACCTCACATCCTTGAAGGAATCGGTAACTTAATAGGAGCGTTTCTAAAAAACTTGCAAATCACCAAACACCGATGACATGTGACCTATGCCCTGATCTGTGTCCATTTGAACATATCTCAACCGCTACCAGAATCCATCGATCTAATCTACCACGACTCTACATGGACCGAACTGTTGGATTATGAACACGTCCCTTTCAAATGTCGTCATTGTCATGAGTATGGACATATCTTCCAAGATTTCCCATTTAAAGTAGCAGATGAATCTCGAGTAGTTGTGTTGCCTAAGGATGGTATTTATATGAACTTGAGAGTGTTGATCATTTGATCATGCATGGGTGTTGAAATGTGTTGGTCGATTGATCGAAGGTTTTTTATTTGTGTTTGTTCGATGAGTTTTGACACCAAGATGAAAGAGTAAATGGAGATGTTCAAATGATGTGAAATTTTTTTCTTTGAAGGAGCACAGGATATGTTGTGAAGTTATGTTTCTTGCATGATGTGTTTTTCAGATTGATAGTTCTGCTTCTAACAAGATGTTGCAGGATTTTTAAAGGTCAACTATTGTGAAATAATTTCATGTTTAGCCTTCATTTTCAAATCCATGGCATGAGCAGCATGTCAAATTGGAGGATGAGGGAAAGAGGGAAAATATGTCAACGAATTTGCAACCAATATGTTTGCATCCATTGTAGAAAATTTTATGTGTTGACGCCAAGAAGCGAAAGAGGTGGCGAATGAATTCTTCTAGATGTGGAATTTGGAACCATGGAGGTAAAATAATGGCCATTGTTTTCTTATTACTGCAGATTTTGGAACTCATTGTTTCATTTCTCTCAAATGTGTTAAACTTGGGAAAGTGGTTTTCAAGGAAAAGCTTGCACCAAATGCATGTATGTGAAAACGAGCAACATGATTCTCAAAGGGAAGCAAATGAGTTAGTTTTCCAAGAACCAAGGGATTGATTTGGTACATAAAAGTGTTATAGAAGTTGACAAGCAACCAAAACATGTTGGATTGGGTCAGCAGCAAAAGGATAACACGATTTGAAGCGCTAAGCCATTTGGAAGGCAATGCATTTCAGTGAACCCAATTGGTTTTTATGGAGATTTTTCCAAGATGAATCAAGATGATAGAACTTGGGAAATAGAAGAGTATTCATCTCTCATGAGATAACCACATTTTTTGGGTCCAAAAGCATGTCAGTGGGAAGGATAGATCAGAATATGGATTAGGGGTAAAAACTTGCCAAAGAAAAAATTTCTAATAATTTCACCAAACTAGAATCACTGGATCTAACCGATTGCCAGGAATTTGGTGCAATTCGTTTCACTCAAAACGGAGTCTGTATGAGGAATCTAGAGCTCAGTGACCATCATTCAGAATAGGAAAATTTCCCAGAAAAAAAAAGGGGTCAAAGGAGTCAATACAGTTCAACCATGATGAAATTCCTTCTAAGCCAATGACAGTGTGAATGGTGTCACAGTAGGATTCATCGAATTTGTTTACAGGTGAAATTGTTTTATGGATTTGGCTCCTAAGGTTGAAGTTGTTTTTTTTTATGTGGAAATATAGCACAACCAGAGGCTAGCATGTGGTGCATCCACATCGCCACATTCCCCTCTAGTGGAACCCCCTCTCCATGTTTGAAATCACATTTCACATTCTACAAGGCTCAATTTTAATTTATTGGTGCCCCATAGAAACCCACTATTGTTATTGGTGCACCCCTTAAATTATTATTGTTATGTAGTCTTTAATTATATTGTGACCCAATAGACTCCTACATATAGAAAGTAGGTCTTATCATTTGTATCATCAAAGAATTTTTCATCTATGTAATGTAAGGAGGTCCCCCCATCGAAGTGGGTAATTTTTAATTTGTTGATATATATCTTGTTCTATTTGTGAGCTGGTTGTAGAAAATGAAAACAAAAAAATAATACACATTGACTTGAAATTTGAAATTTAATGTTTTCAATTTTGGAGCTACTGTTCACTAAGAGACCAAGAGGGGACCCAACCAAATATTTCACAAAGAGTGAGAAGAGATCGGGTTCACTATGAAATTTGGGGCTCATGTGTAAAGCATCAAGAGATGAGGAAGGTGGCTTCAGGTATGTTGTGAGTAGGTAAATCCACTCATTCAACAACCAAAGACAATCTCAAATGCTTCTTCTGGGGCAAAGGGAGGCATGGGAGTGATGATGGGCTTGAGGTAGCTTCCGAGGAGTCGAAGAGCTTGTTTTTAGGAAGAGGCCAATGGATAAATTTTTTCTTTGTTGCACAATTTTCTTATCCAAAACAAAACCAACGACATATTGTTATTCTTTAAATAATTCAATTAATTTATATATATTGATTAATTATTATTTTATTATCATTTTTCTTGTTATATTATTTTTAAAAAAATTAAGAATTAGAATATATGATTAGTTCCATGAATGTTTACAATGTTGTATAATGTTTTCAAGAATAAACATATTTCTTGGTTATATATGATAGTCCACAAATTATATTGAATAAAAGTAGCTAGATTCAAATGAAAATAATTGGCAGATATAATAAGGAAAATTTTCTAACCTTTTAAGGAATATTATCACCATAAATCCCAGTTACTTTGATTACCTTTATATTTTTATTTTAAAATAAAAAAAAATTACATTATTAGGTTTATATTACAGATGATTAGAGTCTTTACATTGTTCACCTAGGGAAGTCTCGAGGCCAAAACCTCAAGGACCAAATTCCTCACTCACACGGTCATCTATGATTGGGACGCCTCACTTGAGCTAATAAAACTAAATCTTAGTTTAGAATAATATGCGACATATATGATTATTAGAATGTGTCTTTCATATTTTAGTAAGTTAAAGAGAAACGTGTAAGATCAAATTCTTCTTTTTTAAAAAATTTAAATGGGGGAAAATTTAATGTTAAATTATATTAAAAATAATTAAACTATAATGAAAATTAGTTTAATATAAAGTTTAACAAAATGAAAATAAAACTGTTTATGATAAGTTTATTTTAGAATTATTAGCTTAAATTGAATGAAATAACTACTACACTTAATTATATATTTTCGTGCATATATATATATATTTATTATTATTTAAGTTAATTATCTATTAATGAGAAATTTTTTTCATTTTTTTCAAGTTTTTATTTGTCATGGGCTTGTTACAAGGGAAACCAAATTACTGGGAAAAAATAGAGAATATGATAAAAAAATATATAGATTGTCCAAACAATTTATTCATAAACATAGAGAAAACTAAAAGAACTTGATTAACTATAAGGGCTACACACTAAAATATGTTTACTAGAAAGCCTAAACCTATCAAAAAAGTAGACACGGATAATTAGAGAAACCATATTCATCATGAGGCTAAGTAGAAGTAGAGATATACACCTTAATCAGATTGATGTTCCCCCTAGATGCAACCACTCGAACCTTGAGATTGAGCAATATTGGATTCAATTCATTCGAGTATCTTTCACATGTCATTTTGGTTGAGCACCATCTTTCCCAACATCAACAATATTTTTTCCCTGGAATCATTATTAATAAAATCTCTAACTCGTAGCATCTTCATTATCTAATACATGTAAATAGTCAACGTGTGTTTCTTTTTCCTACCCTCGTATGCCATGCGTGAGCTATCCATTCTTACATGAATTATCAAACACCTTTAAACTGGGAAAACAACCTCTCTCAACTATCATATCAACTTTAGGACCTTGTATCTCCTCCTAAACCTCCATTGGGATTTTTTATTTGAAGCTACATTTTTAGTTTTCCACGCTTAAGTGAGTTCAAGAGCTAGTAGATTTGCTACATTTGTCATTTTCATGGATGCACTTTGTATATTTCCTTGCCAAGGCTAAGGGGTTGGCAGATTAACTAGATATGAATTCTTCAAGAGGGGCTACAAGATGGATATTGGTGGAGTATCCAAGGCAAATAAATCATGTTCCAACTCCTAGAGACAACAAAATATTTGACGTGGACGGAACAACAAGGATATGAACAATGGAAAAAACAAAAGTGGTGTCAAAATGGAGTGCGAGACTATAATAAAGGCACATAAGGCTAGTCACCACTCAGAGAAATCATGGCAGACTAGAGGGAGAATGGGTGAAAATGACCCCAATGCTAGAGAAAGCTTCAGAGATTGAATCACCAAATATCATTAAGGATCCATAAAATAGCTTTGGATATGAGGAGTGAATGTGAGAGATGGAGCCAAATTCAAGAATGATGGAGGAATAATCGCCACTACTAATCTCCCTTCCATGTGTGTGAGGTTCATGTGTATATGGGCCATGAAAGTACAATAACTCTTATGTCTCTATAGTAATAAATATAGGCTCATGCCACATTTAGAGATGGAGTCTCACATGGATCCATGTCACCCTTAATAATTGCGAGATGTGACAATGACGCCTCCCTATCCAACCTCACCCGATTCAAGAAAGATTTGTATTGATCAACAATGGCATATCATATATATGTATAACTTTAATAATTCATACCCAACATAAATGATGTTGTTTTCTCCATTCTCTTAGTTGATGTATACAAATTTATTCAATTCAATTTAAATATTTTTTATGTTTTATTAGTTTTATATACTTATCTTAAAGTTTAAAGATAAAATTTTATCTTCTTATTATGTTTTTTCTAGCATTTATATTGTTTAACATGGTTTGGTTTGTAACACCTTTAGTTTATGTGTTTGATTTTCAACAAGACATTTGAATTTTAATCCTAAGGGGAGTGGACCCCAAAGGACAAGTATTTTGTGAATGTAATTAAATATTTAAATTGAGAAAATGAATAAAATAATTATGTGCAGATTTACCAAAATGAGAATTATGAGATCACTTGCTAAATCCATGAGAATGGATAAAGGCAAATACTTTCCCCACAATCTTTCAAAAACCCTTAAAAGAATTTATTTCCAAATTAGATTTTGAGGAAAATCCAGTTTCCCCAATGATGTGGAGAGTAGTTGGGAAGAGGTAAAAAGCTGGGAAAAGCAGAAAGCAGCTTTAAAAGTCCCTAAATAGGGAAGCTACGGGCAAACAGAAGGAAAAGCATCCCGATATTCTAGATGCGTAAGTAGAAACAGGCTTTGGGGAGCAAGTAGCTTAAATAAGCTATTCCCGAACAAATTAGAGGTTGATCTCGTTCTTGGAGGGATCTTAGCTCGGGGGTGAATTCGGGAGATAGATCGAATTCTAAGGTTGGGTGGATTGGGCATATAACTACATGGTATGCACGAGTTCATTTACATTTTTCTATTATAAGGTGTAGGTATAAATTTTATGTGGTATTGAATGTGAAAGTAGTATATGTGGCATGCATGTGAGTGATTATGGTCCATACATTTAACAGAATTATCAGAAGAATTAGTCTTCGAATTTCTGTACAGTTGTAGGAATCACATCTATGGGACGGAATTCATCAGAACCTCTAAACCATAGCTGGTCTAAATTTGAGAATACATATTTCCCAAATATGATTTACATTTTAACTTTAATCTGCTTCTTTTTTTGTGAACTAAATCCTAAGTATCGAAAAATGAAGCCTGGTACCCTTACATGCATCATAGAGTAAGGAAACTAGATACAAAGCATATTTACTTAGAATAAGCAGAAAACACAGAGTATAAAATTGATAAAAATGCCATAGATCACTAGTGACAGGATACTGAATTCAATAAATTGGTAAACCTGAGTATGTTACAAGTATACCTATATGTTTAGTCATAGAACTAAACTCATTCCAAATTTAAACACAGATGTATATTTAATACATTGCATAGTCATCTATACTGAAACCAAAGGCCTGTGATACATAGGTGGGTACAATATTGATTAACATGGTATGTTATACATGAGAACCAATTATAGTTACACAAATTCTATCCAGCAAAATTTAAATAAAAAGGTCTAACGAGATGAGTATTTAAACCTTATAAACTCATTACCATTATAGTATTTTAAATATCTGTAGTTATACCAATACCAAAAAGGAACGAGTGAAGTATTGCAGAAAATGGTGGTGAAATATTTGAATTATTATATTGGAAAGACAACACATTACTGGAGATTTAATTCGGCACTAGTGATTACATTACCTAAACGTGAGAGAGTTCTCACTTATTTCATCGAACCATAGGAAAATTCTGAATGATTCGAAATCTTGTGACAAATGAAAAGAAATTTTCTTGAACCAAATACTATATGGACTTCGCAGAAATAAATTAACAGAGTTCCAATACACTGGTATATGGAAATAACAGTAAATAAAAACACAATACCATTGGTACAAAGGATTTTAATTTTTCCAAATATAACCGACCACGAACCATGGAATAAAAAGTTCATATATACAAAAGGTCCAAAGCGGAATTTAAATTAAATGAAAAGTCATCAGTTAGAAAAATAATAACAGTATGGAGGAATTGTAGATCATCCTCGTATGGGAAACTTAAACCCAAGTCAAGGTATATAATGTCCGGCGTAAATAGTAAGGAAAGAAAAAACAAATTTAACGACAATGGTACGAATCTCCTTGGATTCAATGATAGTATGCAGGGACTGATATACACCAATGTTAAATAAGTCGTTGCAGAGGCAACGTGTTAATACATAGTTGAAGCTCTCATGAGTACCGACCTATATCAGAGAGAGAAAGGTATTACAAATTCTTCAACGAAAAAGACAACGAGCTCTTGAGAAGTATTCACACGAATGAGGTAGCCATTATTTACCTGTAATCGAATATATGGAAATTTCATCAGTTAAATAAATAAGTGAATAATTAAACGAAGGAGAATGAAAGGGAAATCTTGTTTAAGGGGATGAATGAGTTTGAACAACAAAAATTATTAAGTGGTCAGTGAATGACTCTGGAAGTATCCATCTATGTTAAAAATATGTAGAAAAAAAATCGAAATAAGATTTTGGCAAGATAACCGTACCAAATTCACCTATAGAAGAAATTTACGAAAGGCAGATTTTCTATGCACAGAGAAAATCGTACCTAGATAAATAATACCCAGTCTCTGATAAGAGTCATTGTTAAAGCTATTGGTCATTGCAGAACTTTGTTGGGAACCAAAGACTATGGAGGACAAAACCCCTCGCCTCATCTTTGCAACAAATCGTGTACACAAAACTTCCATAGATTAGATGAAGCCATCACTAATATCAGTCAATTGGTTCTGAGAAACGAGGAATTAATAATATGAAATGGACAGATGATAATACACCAATTTGGAAATAAAAATAATTATAATACTATATAACAATACAAAAATCCCTCACTGAAGAAAATACTGGGGATATAAAGTTCATTTAGGCTTTCGCTCTGAATCTTATGATGAGGAGAAGTGAAAATAAAATCATAGCGACCAAATACACACTACGTTTCTTTACTATTAAGACCAAAATGTTGGAAAACGTAAGTTACCTCTGTGTATGGGCTGAGGGAGTGCTACGAAGCAAGCGTCTTGCATCATTAAGTCGCCACTATCGAACGGAGAGGCCAAAGCGATAGCAAACAAAGAATGGTTGCAGAATGGTAGGACGAATAGAGAAGCGAACAAGGGTTACAAGTTCAACTCTTATAGTAAACATATACGGTAACCCTAATAAAATCTAGCCATCCAAGTGGCAACAATCTGTAGACTATCACATGGATCGACAACGATCTTGAAAATTCATTTCGGTAGGAATTCAATAAAAGTAGACGTACAAGTACCTCAAGATATTTAATATCCATTCGAACAATGAAAACGAATAGTGCTATAAAATATATTTTAACTCGCAGTAGAGGATAGGTAGCAAATCCATAGATCGAATACCAAGGTACGATGAGCCGTGTATGATAAAGGTGAGGTAATTGACATGCATATCCCAACGTAGAAATTATGAAATCATCACACCAAAACACGACAAAGTACTTGGGGTGTACTCCATATCACCCAAGTAAGAGAATGATAAAGTCATGTAAGCTAGAACAATAGTAAGGTATGCCAACGCCTATGTGAAGAACAATATATAATTCCTGGATGAGTACAATATGTTGCCAAGAACGTAGATCATGGAGGTGGAACTTTTCTAATGATTTTAAATTAAAGGGAATCACCAATAGAATAAAAATCATCATATCTTATATATATATATATATATATATATATATATATATATATATATATGGATGTTATATGTGTATATGCTGGAGATTATATTAATTGTATATAGTGGATTATATATATATCTATATCTATATCTATATATATATATATATGTGTGTGTGTGTGTGTGTGTGTGTGTGTGTGGTGATTTAAAGTGAAAGGAGAGTTAGTTTTAGAGGGACAACCTTAAGAAAAAAAAATTTAGTATGGGGAAGTAAAGGGACATGACATGGTTCGATTTTTTTGATATTTACTTCTCAAAGGATTATGAAAAAAAGATATAAATAAATGTAATTTCAAATCCTTAAAACATGGAGGGTTTTGAAGTTGTTGATGGCGTGCTATTGGGCAGAGAGTCACCGTTTAAATACTTTTAACATATTCTCAAAAAAAGGATTGATTTCTCTAATTTTCATTTCCAATTAATTAAAAGTGTGAAGTTAGAGACGGTGTAAGAAGATATCAAAGCGATATTAAAGCATGGTTTTCAACCTTATATCTCCTCCGTAGAGACATAATATGAAGATATTAAAGCTAGATTAAAGCATGGTTTTCAACCTTATATCTTCTCCTCCTCATAGTCTATAATGGCTATCATAATAGATCCTCAACCGAAAGTTGTGAAGGACATTATAAATTATGGATAAAGAGATCAATAAATGGATTTCGAACCATAAATCTCCCTACTCCTCACAATCTTGAAGGGAATCATTGTGTGATCATAATCATCAACCTTTAGCCTATGCATGATAGCAAACACTCTTCAAGTTGGAGGGCACTAAACTAATACTTTTTCTAGCATTCTACAAATTAAACTTTTTTGAATTTGATATTTGGATAACTAAACTTCAAATTGCAACTTTGCTCATGGCTAAATGCAGATCGTTGCCTCTCGCATTCTGACTTTCCCATCAATGGAAACTATATTATGAGACAATGTGGCCATATTTCCTTCAAAATATTGCTAATATGGTTTTCATAGTTTGTGATTGATTGTCAAGCAACTTTGACAACTCGTTTCCTTAGGCCAACCACCATTTTGCAATTCTAATCTTAAACTAAAGATCAACTGAACAATTTGTAGGAAATTAATATTAAAATTACTAGAACAAATTCTATTATTTGTCACATTAAACAAATTAATAAGACGAATAAAAAACTAATTATAATTTTGTGTTATTATAAGTTGTAAGTTGTTGGATAGTAAAAAAAATTTAATTATAAGTTTGTGCCATGCAATTTATGACAAGTATATATTGTTGGATAAAAAAAATTAATTATAAGTTTGTGCCATACAATTTATGACAAGTAGATTAGTTAGTGTGAGAGGTTTAGTTTTATTAAATAGTTTATTCCAATTTTATTGGAAAATTGTTTTAAATTAATAATTATTCAAATTTAGATTTTTTTATAAATTAATTAAATTAATTTAAGTATATTATTCATTAATTTTTTTTGGTAAAAAATATTGTTATTATTATGATATATTATTATTTTAAAGAAAATGCATAATTAAAAAATGAAATTGACGCTATCAAGATTATAAACTGTTATTGTTAAGACAAATCTCTTGAAAATATATTTAATAAGATTAATTACAATTCAAACAGACATATCGCCTTAATTTTGAACAAAAATAATCCATATAAACTCATATTTTATTTAAAAAAAAACAAATTTTGTTATTATTTAACCAAATATAAAATATTGATAATAAAAATGTTGATTCGTTGGATTTTGAATCAGGGCGATTCGAACGCTTCCTGTGCAGCTGCGGCTCTAATCACTAACGGAGTGAGAAAGGATAATTAACGGACATACTAGTTTTGTGACCGTTCTTTTAACCGTAATTTAACTCCGGTTCCGTGCCACGGCTTAGGCATGTAATTATTAACGAAATATTTGATATAAATCCATATTTTACTTAAAAAATATCAAACTTTATTATTATTATTTGACGGGATATAAAATATTGATAATAAAATTGTTGATTCGTTGGATTTTGAATCGGGCGATTCGAACCGGTTCCTCTGCCGCAGCGGCTCTAATCGCTAACGGAGTGAAGGATAATTTAACGGCAATACTAGTTTTATGACCGTTCTTTTAACCGTAACTTAACTCTGGTTCCGTACCAGGGCTTCCGGATGTAATTATCAATCAAATGAACCGTTAGAAGTTGTTGAAGCTCTCCCTTCAAAAATTCGATGATTATTATTTGCTTTTAATATTTACCATTTTAAGCATGATGTGGATAATTTTTTCCAGTTACTCTCATATTTAACTTAAACATATCAGTAACTAAGTATATTTTGTTTGGGATTTATTATAAATTTTTAATTTTAATTTTTTTTAATTTTAAAATTTGACCCTTCTAATAATATTAAGGTGTTTTATTTGAAAATAAAATATCTAACACTAGAGTTAAAGATAGTTAAGACATGTAAAAATTTAGATCAATAAATAGAAAGAAAATATTGAGAAATTAGTGTGGTTAATAATTTTATTTGGAAAATTTAAAGGTATATTTGATCATTATACTTTTTATATAAGCTAAATATTTATAATTTATATCAATCCTAATTATTTTATTAATTAAATGTAGTTGTGCTAATTAAAAAATTAAATTTGTAATCCAAATAAGTTTAGAATTTAGAATTTCACAATAAAAAATGCAAAGAAGTTAAATTGGTAATCGTCCTTTTAAGAGTGTTAATTAAATTTGTAATCAAATTAAACTCAGCATTTCGAGTTTCACAATGAAAATGCAAAGAAGTCAAACAGGGAATCATACCTTTATCGAGTGTTTATTTGGCACGTTGCAACAATCTATGTGTTCAGGCTAGTTAATTTGATAGGAAATGTACATCTTAGTAAGAAAATCCATATATTTCAAATTTAACCATTAGTGTTGCATCTGAGTAAGAAAACTCATTTATTTCAAATTTTACCATTAGTGAGCAGATGGTTTGAGGAATCGGATGTAAAATTTTGCAGACTGTCTGGCACCCTCAACGAAACCTAACAGATGACAGTTTGATAATCCCATTGGAACAGATTGCCCCTTGCATGTGCATTTGGCTGAACAATTGTGGACGAGGTGGCGATGTGGGGCATCGAACAATTGTGGACGAGGTGGCCCCGTGGGGCATCGAAGAATTGTTGTGGGCAAATAATTGACCCGGATGTCTTCAATGGTTTTGGTTGAGGAAAAATTGGTGTTTCACTGAACTAGATCGTGGGGCACGAGAACTGTTGTGGGCAAATAATGTGACCCGGATGTGCTACAATGATGGATGTCTTCAATGATTTTGGTTGAGGAAAATTGGTGTTTCGTTGAGGAAGATTAGGGTTTCTTGTTCAGTTTGAGGAAGATTGGAGTTTGTGTTAGTTTGATTACTGTTTTCTTTGTCTGGGTTTGAGGAAGATTAGGGTTTGTGTTAGTTTGAGAAGTTGGATTGATGTAGGTGACATGTACCTTGTGAATTTACAATTTGTTACATGAAACAAATAAATAATAAAATTTTATTTGTAAATTGGCTAGATATAATTTATAAATTTTTGGACATGTAAATTAGGTGTTTTATGTGGGTTTATTCAATATTTCAAATTTTATGTATTCCTTTTTTTATTATAGAATTATTAATAAAATTTTAGTCATAAAATTGTATCTTACTATTTATAAAATATAAATTGGTTAGTTGATATAAGGTTTAATCTTGCCAAATTATTAATTCAAAATTTATAAAATAACGTTGATAATAATCTATAAAGATTAAAAAATTATCCAAACTCAATCTAACCTAACACATTTCTAATAACCTCATCTTATATATAGATTACACAATCTTAATAACAAAATACTCCTAAAATTTAAAAAATAGATATAATAAAAATTAAAATTTTGATTGTGTACACTAATGGTGGGATCCGTGTTTCAACGATAGATTCCACACATGCTTCCACGCAATTAACGGTTACTTTTTCTCTATTGTTTTTAATTATTTGTCTAATTATGGACAGATAGTCCAAATATTCCTTCCATTAAAATAAAAGCAAGCCTAATCTAGGGAGGTAGAAATTGACTTGACCACAAACTCCGAAATAAAATAAATGATAATGGCCTTTTACATAAGATTATTTCTAATCAAATTTATCTAAATTAATCAAATAAAATTTAAGATTCTTTCTAATCAAATTAATGTAAATTAATCAAATAAAAGTTAAGATTATCTCTAATTCAAATTTATGTAAATTAATCAAATAAAAATAAAAATTATTTCTAATAAAATGTATTTAAAATAAAGAAATTAAAATTGAAATAATCTTGATAGAAAAAGGTTAATCTAAAAAAAATAAAGATCACATCATCTTAGAAGCTGATATCTAATAAAATTTGATCACTTTGATTTCCAATAAAATTCAGCTAATAATTAAATAAATTTGAATAAATTAATTAATTATAAAGTTTTTATAGATTATTATTTTTTTTATTATGATTTTTATTATTATAATATTTTAAAGAAAAAATAATAATTAAAATATATGTTCACCACTATCAAGATTATTGAGTGTGGTTTAAGAAAAAAAATTCATAATTATATATGATAGTCTACAAATTATATTGACTAAGATTACCTCGGATTGAAACCAAGATAATTATTTAAATTTGTGAAGAAAGTTAGGTGGCATTGTAATAAAGATAATAACTATAAATCCCAACTATTGTGATTATTTTTCAACGAGAATAAGTAAGGTTTTATAATTAAATCTAAGAGCGAGAACCCATGAATTTAGTTACATTTGTTTCATCACATGTCTAGAGAGTACATCTTATAATAGCATTCCAACAAGAAACAAAATTTTTGCAACACTAATATATTAGTCAATGATATTACTCTCATCCTATGGTAGCTTATTTTTTTCTAAGAGTGATCTCCCTTTTGCTTGCTAGCCACATTGTACTCCTTGAGGTTAACATCCAAAGCATTGATTTCTTCCCGCAAAGAAAAAAAATATGTGTAGGTAATGCCTCGGTTTCATCCATCTCCCTTTTTGCTTGCTAGCAACATTCTACTCCTTAAGGCTGACATCCGGAGCATGGATTTCTTCCGTAAAGAAAAAAAACACTGTGTAGGTAATGCCTCGCTTTCATCCATCCGCTCATGCTAGCCTTGTGTTCAATTCTTGGACCTCTTCCATTATATTAACAATGTTTTTTTAGTGGATTTTGCAATTTCATATTCATTACTAACATATCAAGTTTTAATGTGTCCATTTTCTCAAGTATATGTGTGACTCTCTCCTTATATTTACATTTGGTGCACCTTTCCCTACCACAAGCGCCAAGATTACGTTCTTTTCTATACCACATTTTTCTCCACCCATTGAAGATATAAAAAATTGATCAACGTTTGTATCTCCAAATATCCCCTCTACTCCTTGATGTCATATTCTATTATCACAAGCACATGGTTCAACACTACATAAGACCTTCACCTTCTCCACTTGCCAATTTTTGTTCCTTGCCCACTTAATTATTTGGCCTTGTTATTTGGCCTTATCTCAATTGTCTACCAAAGCTTATATTTGTATTATCGCAATTTTTCTCACTCGGTTTATCCCTAGTAGAGTTTTTTAAACTTGCAAGCTCCCTAATTTTATAGAGAGGCATTGGGTCGGGCCGTCCATGAACCTCATCGCATTGCTTTTTGATCCTAATCGAGTTTTAGTTTTTTTTGTAATTTTTCATGTTTTGTCAATATAAAAATGTTTTAGGATTTTTATGTCACATTTACCGTGTGATATGTAATAGAATAGAGAGAAAAAAATAGTTGCAAAAAATACTCACTTCATTTTGGAATTTTTGAATGTATTGAATCTATAGTCTTTGAAAAAAATGATTTTTTCTTATCATAAAAAAAACAATATGATCATCAAAACAATTTTCTATTTTTTTTCAATTTTGTATGAATAACAATCTATTTCAAATATATGTGAAAATTACTTCTTCAAAATTAATATAAAATTAAATACTAACTTAATAATTATGATAAATTAATATATATGAAACACATATATTTTTTTAAATATTTAAAACCAAAATAGTTTAAAAACAACATAATAAAAAATTTAAAAAATAAATTAAAATATGTAATAAAACCAATAAGTTAAAAAAACATAATAAAAAACTCAGAAAAAATTTAAAATATATAAACCGATGCTTTATTTTAATAAAGGAGGAAACCAATGTGAAATTAATACTTTTACTTACTATTTTTTTTTAATTTTAAAACAATACAATATATGGATAAACGAAAATATATAAAGAATTGCTTATTTTAAGAAAGCGGAAACCAATGTGAAATTCATACCTTTATTTACTAATTTTTTGAATTTTAAAATAATACAATTTATCGATATTTATATTAATGATAAAAATAATATATCAATAGTTATATTGATGTTACAAGTATAATAACATTGTTGTTAAATATGGAAATGTTTCTTTCTAAATATACTAATGTTTAAGGGTAGTCCTGTTAATTTGAAAATTTTAAGATAATCGAATATAAAAGAAATAAATATTTTATTTTATTTACCAAAAATATAATCTATTAAAATAAATTACACATAAATATAACTAGTATATTTTTATTATAGTTAATTTTAATAAATAAAATATTAGTAAAAGTTCCTATATATTTTAGTATATTATTTTAATAAATAACATAAACTATTGATATGTATTTTAAATTCTTATACCTTCTTGAATGTATATACATTAAAACTCTATATGTTTTAAATTTCTACCTTTTAGTCCTATATTATAGAATAGATCACGATAGATTTACTAGAGCCCAAAAAATATAACTAGTGTCTTTTTATTATAGTTAATTTTAATAAATAAAATATTAGTAAAAAAATCCTATATATTTTAATATTTTATTTAAATAAATAACAATTTAATAAATAACATAAACTAATGATATGTATTTTAAATCCTTATACCTTATTGAATGTATATACACTAAAACTCTATATGTTTTAAATTGCTACCTTTTAGTCCTATATTATAGAGTAGATCACACTAGATTTACAAGAGCCCAAAAAATAAGATATGTAATTTTAGAAACTGTTATTTATTATATTTTATTTGCAAATGTTAAATTAATAAGAGGCCAAAGTACATGATATGGAAAAAAGTGCTCTACTAAGGATTTGTTATCACAGGGCTGTAACTTTTATGTGCCATTAGTGCTCTTCCCTAAACATGTCGTGCACGCTTCGCTGCGGGGTTCGGGCAACCTCTCTAGGCCCGAGTGTAAGCGCCAATGTCGGGACCTCTGCCGTGGTGAGAGGGGTCAGATTCCTACCATGATGCAAAAAAATAGACACCCTTTATGCAAGGTCATCATGTCAATGGATCAAATGGCTCCTCGTTAGCTGCAGAAACCTCGATCATGGGGGTTTAGTGCCAAGCAAATGAGGGTCGAATTTGATGCCTTCCTCAGGCGTAAATCAGTCACAAGTTTTTCATCCCAAACAATCACTTGGAAAATGCTCGAGTAGATGAAAGATCATGCATTGATCTACAAATTATTGGGGATTTAGCCTCGAGAACAAGATATTCGGGCCTCGATTGAGAACAAGTGGTGCAGAACGGGAAAATTTTGAGCTTCGAATCACGTGAAAAGGCTTCTCACCATGATCTTTGAATATCTTGAGGATTGCAAGAGGATCTTGAAAAACAAACCATATTTTATGGGAAGTGCAAGCCTCTTCATCCTCTATTGGGAGGAATGCTACGGCTCGGACAAAGAAGAATTCACCGTGGCTCTTGATTCTATGTTTGGATCTATTCCCTCCTAAATGATTTTTTTGAACCTCACATCCTGGAAGGAATTGGGAACTCAATAGGGGCGTTTGTAAAAAACTCGTAGATCACCAAACACCGATGACATGTGACCTATGCCCCTGATCCATGTCCATATTAACATATCTCAACCGCTACCAAAAACCATCGATCTAATCCACCACGACTCTACATGGACCGAACCATTGGATTATGAACACATCCCTTTCAAAATGTCGCCATTCCCATGAGTATGGCCATATCTTCCAAGATTTCCCATTTAAAGTAGCAGACAAATCTCGAGCAGATGTATGTGCTAAGGATGGTATGTATGTGAACTTGAGAGTGTTGATCATTTGATCATGCATGGGTGTTTAATTGTCTTGGTCGATTGATTGAAGAGGCCTATTTTTTTATATGTGTTTGCTCGATCAGTTTTGACGCCAATATGAAAGAGTAAATGGAGATGTTCAAATGATGTGAAATTTTTTTTCTTTGAAGGAGCACGAGGATATGTCATCAAGTTATGTTTCTTGCATGATGTGTTTTTTCAGATTGATAGTTTTGCTTGTGACAAGATGTTGCGGGATTTTTAAAGGTCGACTATTGTGAAAAGAGGTTCATATTTAGCCTTCCTTGTCAAATCCATGGCATGAGCAGACATGTCAAATTGGAGGATGAGGGAAAGAGGGAAAATATGTCAACAAATTTGCAACCCAAATGTTTGCAGACCATTGTAGAACATTTGATGTGTTGACACCAAGAAAGCGAAAGAGGTGGCAAATGAATTCTTCCGGATGTGGAAATTGGAACCATGGAGGTAAAATAATGGCCATTATTTTCTTATTACTGTAGATTTTGGAACTCATTGTTTCATTTCTCTCAAATGTGTTTAACTTGGGAAAGTGGTTTTCAAGGAGAAGCTTGCACCAAATGCATGTATGTGCAAACGAGGAACATGATTCTCAAAGGGAAGAAAATGAGTTAGTTTTCCAAGAAAAAAGGGATTGATTTGGTACATAAAAGTGTTATATAAGTCAAAAAGCAACCAACACATGTTGGATTAGGTCGTTATCAAAAGGAGAACATTGTTTGAAGCCCTAAGCCACTTGGAAGGCAATGCATTTCAATGGAACACAAATGGTTTTTCATGGCGATTTTTCAAAGTAGAATCAAGATGATAGAACTTGGGAAATAGAAGAGTATTTAGCTCTCATGAGATAACCGAAATTTTGGGGGTCCAAAAGCATGTCGAGCTGGGAAGGATAGATCATAATATGGATTAGGGGTAGAAATTTTCCAAAGAAAAAATTTCTAAAAATTTCACCAAACCAAAATGACTGGATTTGAGCCATTGCCAAGAATTTGGTGCAATTCGTTTCACTCAAAATGAATTCCATATGAGGAAGTTAGAGCTCGGTGACCATCGTTCAGAATAGGCAAATTTCCAACCAGGTAAAGGAGTCAAGAACGGCTCAACCAAGATGAAAGTCCCTTCCGAGCCAATAACAATGTGACAAGTGTCACGAGAGGGATTCATCGAATTTGTTTAGAGGTGAAATTGTTTTATGGATTTGGCTCGTAAGGCTGAAGTTGATTTTTTTTATGTGGAAAGATAGCACAACTAGAGGCTAACATGTGGTACATCCACGATCCGCCATGTTCCCCCTCTAGTGGGCCCCCCTCTCCATGTTTGAAATCACATTTCACATTCTACAAGGCTCAATTTTAATTTATTGGTGCCCCATAGAAGTCCACTATTGTTATTGGTGCACCCCTTAAATTAATATTGTTATGTAGACTCTAATTATATTGTGACCCAATAGACTCCTATATATAGAAATTAGGTCTTATCATTTGTATCATCAAAGAATTGTTCATCTATGTAATCTAAGGTGGTCCCCCCTTCAAAGTGGAAAATTTTTTAATTTGTTGATCTATATTTTGTTCTATTTGTGAGTTGGTTGTAGAAAATGAAATCGGGAAAATAATACCCATTGACTTGAAATTTGAAACTTAATGTTTTCAATTTTGGAGCTACTATTCACCGAGAGACAAAGAGGGGACCCACCCAAATATTTCACAAAGAGTGAGAAGAGATTGGGTTCACTATTAAATTTGGGGCTCATGTGTAAAGCATCAGGGAGATGAGGAAGGTGGCTTCAGTATGTTGTGAGTAGGTAAATGAACTCATTCGACAACCAAAGACAATCTCAAATGCTTCTTCCGGTGCAAAGGGAGGCATGGGAGTGATGATGGGCTTGAGGTAGCTTCCGAGGAGTCGAGGAGCTTGCTTTTAGGAAGGGGCCAATGGATAAATTTTTTCTTTGTTGCACAATTTTCTTATCCAAAACAAAACCAATGAGATATTGTTATTTTTCTAAATAATTAAATTAATTTAAATATATTTATTAATTATTATTTTTTTTATAAATTAAATTAAATTTTATTATCATTTTTTCTTGTTATATTATTTTTAAAAAAAATTAAGAATTAGAATATATGATTACTTCCATGAATATTTACAATGTTGTATAATGTTTTTCGGGAATAAACATATTTCTTGATTATATATGATAGTCCACAAATTATATTGAATAAAATTAGCTAGATTCAAATGAAAATAATTGCCATATATAACAAGGAAATTTTTCTAACTCTTTTAAGGAATATTATCACCATAAATCTTGGTTACTTTGATTACCTTTATATTTTTATTTTAAAATAAAAAAAATTACATTATTAGGTTTATATTACAGATGATCGAGTCTTTACATTGTTCACCCAGGGAATTCTCGAAGCCAAAACCTCAAGGACCAAATTCCTCACTCACACGGTCATCATTGATTCGGATGCCTCACTTCAACTAATAAAACTAAAATCTTACTTGAGAATAATATGTGACATATATGATTATTAGAATGTGTCTTTCATATTTTAGTAAGTTAACGAGAAACATGTAAGATGCGTCATGTCTCTCAAATTCACCAATTTTTTTTCTTCAACCAATTCTTCACTAGTGTATATTATTGGGAATTACACTTGTACTACTATTGTATATTGGTTTTTTCGTTATGTGACAATTCTCTTTTATCGAACATATCCAATATATGGTTTTATTAAACTCTATATTAAAATGCATTGATTCCCATTATAATACAAAGCAGCAGTTACCGTAATAAAATTTGTCAATGTTCCAATACCCCTACGCATGATGTGAGACGATGTGTATTCACTTATCAACTACCCGACCTTAGCTCAAGCTTGGAATACATATCATATTCGCATATAACATATTTGTTGTATTATGGTTTCATTTATATTTCGTATGGCAACTTATATACCAACTAGTTTCATTTGTCTATCATCTCATTCCAACGACGATGTCTTAACTTGTTGTCGTTGATAACTATAAGGGTTCGAGTGTATAAATGGCATTTCCATGGGACCCAGGACTTGTCCGCTCTCATTTATTCTCTCGTTTAATGCTACGTATTTTTAAATGGTACTTCATTCACTTCGCGGAGTGTTGCGTTGTGTCCCCGGCACGTTTCATTTATGAGGATTTGAATATGCATTTTTTCCGGTAGATTTTCGTATGGCATGTTGATGGGAATTGGTACTATTGTATCGATTTGTAAATCTTGTCACTCGTACTATGAAGATCTTGTTCTTTTCGAGGTCCTTTCCAACCAGCCTTCTCTCGGTTTGGGCATCGCTCTCCACATGGACGGTGGAGATCGCCATGAGTTAGCATTTGGTTCTCGATATATGATTTGATTCTCCACTCGGAGCTTTCATTTTTTCACTTTGAAATGTTTTTTCTCGGAGAACGCGAGGTCTCTGGGCTCCTCTTCTATGTTTAAACTTTGCTATTCGAGCATGCTCTTACATGAATTTTTGTAGACATCACAGATGCGAGAGTTTAATCATTCCGGGTAACTTCTCATTATACCCTTTTGATCCTCATTTAACATTAATTCCTCCTAAATATTTAAGTGCCGACGTGTTAGCGCTCACATTGCTACCCTGTACCGACTATTGACGAAATGTTAAGTAGAATGATAATTTTTGTTTTCTATCATGGGTTGCCTTCTCTTTTTGATTGAGGACTTGTATTTATAGGCACGCAAGTAATGTCGAAGTGAAATTCCTATGATATTTCATGGTTTTTTTTTGAGTCATCGTATAGTAGAGATTTGTTTTCATGCCTTGATGCAGCAGAGCGACTTGATACATTTGCTTGAATACTATTCGTTTAGGGTTTATAACCGAAATTCACCCTGCGTCACCTCTTTAGCATTTGCTAGAAATTCATTTTTTTCATTCCGGTGTCATTGCTATACCTATGTCGATGTGTTTCTAAGTGATCAGTTTCAGTTTGGCATTGTCTGAACCCTATCACGAGGTTATGAGGTTTTTCTTATACTTTACCTCAGTCTTGATTTTGATTTTGTTTCTTAGATCGCATCCAAGCGTATCCATAACATTTTCATATTCCGTGTAGATGGTTTGTTTTCAATTCGCATAGCTCTCCTTCGTGGCGCGAGTCTACTCTTTGAGGTAAAAATTTGAAAAATTGTTGAATCATAATGCGGCTCGATTTCTAGGTGGTTTATATATCTAATTCTTCTCGGTTGCTCGTAGAAAATTCTTGGGAGGGATTTTCTTCTTCCCTATCGTCTTTGGGTAAGTCAAAACTTACCCTGGCTCTCATAACTTCGTATATACGTCTATACAAATTTTTATTCATACATATTTACTTATTTCCCTCAATGCTTTTGCAGTACATTATTTCTCTAGTGAATGTAAATTTTGAGGACGAAATATGTATCTTTGGTATGTATCGATTATAACGATTTTCTTCTTATTTGGTACAGTTCGGCGTCTAATTTCCTATTGGAAATGATTTTTGCCTCAATTACTTATTTAGCTTCATTCATAGATTCCTATAGGGATGGACCATCATTTTATTCTCGATCAACTTCTCACGAGATAATAACATGGAATATTGGTTGTTTATACACGGAGTTATGGGGATTTTTTCCCTAACATAATCTCTGAAATTAGATTCATTTCTCAATATTTTCCAGGCAATGTATAATTACTCCGGAATTTTTATTTATTTTTTATTTTTCTACACAAAGCTATATAAGGATTAATAACTATCAATGGAATATTGTCTTGTGATTATGTTTTGGAAAGTATATGATGATATTCATTGCTATTATTTTTATGAATATCTCACCTCACTAGTTTAACTAGGTGTTAATTTAAATGATTCATATTCTATAATATTTCACTTCGACTCTCTATACTATTCATGTTCATTTTCTTTCTTGAATTAAGTTAGTCAATTCCTCTCGTATAATATAATTGACCATGGCTTCCCTGCCATGATAATAAAATAACTTACTCTAGAATTATTTTTCGGTTTTCTCTGGTGCTTCTACATGTACATGATTGTCTAAAATGTTATGTCCACTGATCGGAGATTGTAGCTTTCCTAAGTTTTATTTACATCCCACAGAAACGGACTTGTTTTTCTCTCTTGTGCGGAATTTCATGTTGGCTTCTCTCCCTTGTATAAGGTGGTAAATACGATTTTATTAATGATTTATTTGGCTATATTCTTATTTACCACATAGTTCTAGAGTTTGAATAACAATCCTTATTTCTGAAATTCCTCTAACACTGAATGCTACATGGAAAGTGCAACATTTCAACTAGTTAGTCTTACCAAAAGCAAGCATAGATTGACAATAAACTTTTTATGTCCTTAATATTATTAATTTATCAAATGTATTTCGATTAAATTTATTATTCCGTACATGGGTAGTAAAATGACTACATGCAATTTAGTGCCCATAGCCAACCAGAGCCTAATATTTCCTACTCACTCTATTCCACTCTTAAGTCCGCATAATATTTCTATACACATACGGGTACATATCTACGTGTAACTTATCACGAGTTTTCCAAAGTTTACTACAAGAGCTAATACATGTTTAACTCCTTTTTTTATTTTTTCTTTATTTATTTGTTGAATTACCATTTATTACGAAGCATATTAAAGTTACATTAACTCGTACTAGGGAAGCATTTACACTTTCTCCGATTTAAACCATCTAATGGCTTAGAGGTTCCAAGTTGATGATATTCCCTAGTATTCTTTCCTACTACCATAGAGAAGTTAGGAGAACGATTTCTTCTATTCAACTCTGTTAAAAGTAAGGAAATTCATTACACATCAATTTAACTCAACATAATTACCATAGTACTTTTCACTACTATCCAACAATATCAAATTTAATTACTTAGAAAAATTGTGTGCATACCACTTCTGCAATTGACCAACCTCCCAACCTTAGAGTTCTTCTCGTCCTCAAGAACTCACCCCCAAGTTGAGATCATCTCCTAGAACAAACCAACCCGCAATCTGTTTCGGAGTACCTTATTTAAGCTTATGCTCCCCAAATCATGTTTCCAATTTCCCGTGTCCAGATTACAGGATGCTTTTTCTTCCTATTTGCCTAGGCTTCCCTTATTTAGGGACTTTTAAAGGTTCTTTCATTCTTTTCTCAACTTTTTTACCTCTTCCCAACTACTCTCCACCTCATTGGGGAAAAACTAGATTTTTCCTCAAAAATCTAATTTGGAATAAATTCTTTCAAGGATTTTTGAAAGATTTATGGGGAAAGTATTTGCCTCTTTCCATCCTCATGGATTTAGCAAGTGATCTCATAATTCTCATTTGGTCAATTTGCACTGTAATTATTTTATTTAATTTCCATAATTAAATACTTAATTAGATCCACGAAATACTTATCCACTAGGGTCCATTCCCCTTTCGATTAAAGTTCAAATGTCTAGTTTGAAGGAAACATAAACTAGGGGTGTTATATATTCCCCATCCGAAAACAAACACCATCCTCAATGTTGATAACTAACTACTAGAGTTCATTTTTTCAAACAAAGATGGATATTTTTCCATCATCTCATCTTCTCTTTCCCAGGTAGCTTCTTCAGACAGAAAAGTGCCTCCATTGCACCTTTACTCTTGCTAATGTTCGATTCCTCAATTCAATTTCTTCCCGCTCCAATATTTGAAGTAGCTTTGGAAGGAACTCCCCTTCGGTTCCACCTGTATCACATTCCAATCAACAATGTGAGAAGCATCATGTATATATATTTTTTAATAACGGAACATGAAATACATCATGAACTTTAACATGGGGCGGTAGGGCCGACTTGTAAGCCACCGGTCCCACCCTCTCTAACACCTCAAAAGGCCCACAATATCTAGGAGCCAATTTTTGCACAACTTCCGAAAGCATACGAGTGTGCTCTTTTTGGGTTTAATATGCAAAGACACTTGATCACCCACTTTGAACTCTTGATGTACCCTCTTCTTATCAACATAATTTTTCCGGTGGTCTTGTGTTGTCTTGATGTTTCTTTGTATTTGTTTGACAATATTTTCTATTTCTAATAAAGTATATGGCTCGAAAACTAGTTTATCTTCAAAGTTGGCTCCAACTTAAAGGAGTACGACACTTCCTTCCATAAAGTGCCTCAAACGGGATCATTTTGATGGAGGATTGATAGCTGTTGTTATAATAAAATTCACATAAGTGTAAATAGTCTTCCCATTTTGATGGCCTATCCATAACATACATTCTCATCATATCCTCCAAGATCTGATTTGTTCTTTCTGTTTTACCATCCGTCCGAGGGTGATATGCGGTACTAAAATTCAGCTTTAGTGCCCATGCCCCCAAACAGACCCTTCCAAAAGGCAAACAGTGAACTTAGCATCTCTATCCGAAATAATCACCCTTGGAACCCCGTGTAACCTTACTATCTCTTTTAAGAACACATCTGCTACTTGAGTCTGTCCCAAAAGTAGATTTTATGGGTATAAATTGTGTGTACCTTTGTTAAAGTGTATACCACTACCATCACTCGAGTCATGTTGGTATTTTGTCCTGGGCAAACCCAGCTTATAAAATCTATCGAAACAATGTCCCATTTCCATTCTGCAACTCGGCAAGGGATTTAGTAGACCAAATTCGGATGTTGGTGTTCAACCTTGACTAGTTGACATTCCATGCACCTAGCTAAATATTTTGCTACATCCCTTTTCATTCCTAGCCAAAAAAATTTCTTTTTCAAGGTCAGTAAGCATTTTCTCGATATCCCAAATGTCCCTGCATATGGTTTTTTTATGGTATTCATCTAGGATCTCTCTTTTCAAAGATTCTAAATTTGGGATATACAATCCGTTTTTTATAACAGATCAACCCTCTCCGGGTTTTGGGTGTATTTAGCCATTTCCTTCTTTAGTATTTTCACATGTAGATTCTCATAATTTGTATCTTGGTCTACTACCCTTTTCACTAGTTCTTCTAAATCAAAATTAGCACTGCTTCCAATGCTGTTTATGTTTTGGCAAGCATTTCTGCTCGGTGCTTCAAGCATTTTGTTTTCTTTCCCTCCGATGTGTTTTATGTCCATATCAAATTCACTTAGAAAGGACATGACCATCCGGCTTGTTAAGCATTCAAATCGAGTTTGGGAAAAGAAATATTTAAGAATAATATGATCAATCATCAATGTAAATTTCTTTCTAAGAAGATAGTGTCGCCACATCTTCAAGGCATGGATTACAGCAGACCAATTCCAAATCATATGCACTATAGTTCTATTAATGTGTCTTAAGTTTCCTCGAATCATATGCAATTATAGAATTTTCTTGCAACATAACTCCTCCCAATCCCTCTCTACGAGCATCGGTACATACAACAAATTCTTTATCGAGATCCGCAATCTTCAATATAGGGGCTGAAGTGAGTTTTAATTTTAATTGTTCAAAAGCTGTTACGGCATTTTTTCATTCCACTCAAATTTGACACCTTTTATTTGTAATGAAGTTATGGGATATGCTATTGCAGAAAATCTTTCCACAAATCTGTGATAATAACCTATAATCCCCATAAATGATCTCACTGCTGAAACATCGCTTGGCACCGGCCATTCTCTAATAGCCTTTATCTTTTCGAGGTCAACATACCAACCCCCTGTTCGTAAATAATATGTCCCAAGTATTGGATCTTGTCTTTATAGGATTCACATTTACCGAACTTGGCATATAAATGGTTTTCTTTCAAAGTTTGCAACACTATCCTTAATCGCTCTTTCTGCTCCTCTTCATTTTTTTAATAAACTAAAATATCGTCTATGAACACTAGTACGAATTTATCCAAGTACTTGTTTAAAACACTCGTTCATTAAGCACATAAAGGTGGCAGGGCATTTGTCAAACCAAAAGTTAGGACTACAAAATTCGTAGTGACCATACCTGGTTCGAAAGGTTGTTTTACTAATATCTTCTTCCTTAATTTCCGAGCTAGTGATAACCAGTCCTTAAATCAATTTTAGGAAATACTAAAGCTCCTCTTACCCGATCAAAAAGATCATAAATTCGAGGCAAATGGTATCTATTTTTAATTGTCAACTTATTCAAAGTCGACGATAGTCAATGCACATTCTAAAGGTTCCATCTTTCTTTTTCACAAATAGCACCGGTGCTCCCCAAGGAGATACACTCGGTACGATATAATCCCTTCTCCAAACGAATTCTTGGAATTGCATTTTCGATTACATGAGTTCAAGGGGACTCATTCGATAAGGGGCTCTGCTGGATGTGTGTTGCTCCAGGCACCAAATTGATTGAAAAGTCAATCTCTCTTTTTGGGGGGGAAGATAAGGAATCTCATATGGAAAAACTTCCTTAAATTCTCTTACCACCGGCGAGTGTCCAACTGATTTTCTTCGAGGTTGTTGTCCTAATTCATCAACATGTATAGCATATACCCGATAACCCTTCCTAGTCTGTTCAATTTAATTGCGGAAGCCGATATTTGTCTTACGAGAAATTGGTTTTGCTTTTTCCTTTGAGGATAAAGGGTCTCCTTCGCATCTATGCAATGTAAATTTTTATCCCAATAGTTCATCATAGCCTTTCTCTTTTCTAACCAGTCCATTCCTATCATCAAGTCATATGAGCCTAAGGGCATAATTTTTAAGTTTACTTTCGTCTAAACATCATTCAATTTAAGTGTTGTTTGAGGTAGCTTATGAGTTACTTTTCGTTTTGTACCAGTGGCTCATTTGGACCAACCAAGACTACTCGAAATTTTCTAGTTTTGAGATTGCATTTCTCTACAATTTGTGGACTAATGTAACTCAAAGAAGCACCTGGATCAATTAAAACTATGACAGATTGGTCAGCAATCTTACCTTCCATCTCGACCATAGTAGCCTGATGTTCTGCTTGTCAGTTTTCCAATGCCGCATTGATAATGGGTATATTCTAAGCTATATCATTCACTCCAGTAGCTTCTCGATCCCTCACAATCATCTAAAAATTTCGGTGGGGACAATCCCTCAACAGATGAGGTTCTCAACAACCCCAACATTTCAATGTTTCCCACATTTTAACTGCTCCCTCCTTCTTATTGTCTCCATCTATTTGTTTTGAACCCACTTGTAGGGCTTGAGCAAGTTTGACTTTCCTTGTGTTTGTTAAATTTCTTCAACTGATGGTCCCCGCCAATGTTCTTCAAGTAAGCTAGTTTCTGTTTCTTTCCTTTAAACTCACCCTTGTTTACCCAGACTTTTCCCATGCTCACCCTTTCCTTTAAACTGCTGGTAGCATAATCTAGCTTTCCTCACCACTTCGTCCATAGTTTTTGGATTATCAAATTCTATTTTCTCCTTGTACATAGCAGGCAAACAGTTCAAAAACCTTTGTACCTTGGCCTTCTCTTCACAAATATAAGGGACATACCTTAACGGATTTGTAAACTTGGTGACAAAACTCGTCTATGGTGAGTTGTCCCGGTCTCGAGTTCATGGAACTCCTTTGCTTTATCATCATAATAACGTTCGTTCAAATAGCGGTTCTTAAATTTGACTTGGAAATCTTCCCAAGTCACTCGTCTTTTCATCAATGGCATGGACCATTTTCGTCTCCTCCCACCACGAGTAGCCTTACCCCGTAATTGATAAAGAGCTATTATAGCCTTCGGATTACTTTCATATTTATAGACTTGGAAATATTTAATCATGTTCAACAACCAAGGCTCAACATCTTCCTCCTTCTCCCCATCATAGGAGGGAGGTTTGATCTTTCGAATTCTCCCTATAATTTCTTTCTCTCGTTTAGAATGATGTCTAGTAGTGTCATCTTCCTCGGAATCGTCGAAAGAACTTTCCCTTCTTCCTCTTTTCGTAACCTTCACCTTCCTGGTTGTTCCGTGAAGTCAATTCTATGATGAGCTTTTCTTGCTCCTCACTCGGATAATGACAGTCATCATTCCGCTTCTTAGCTCGACCATCTCTCATTGTAAACTATGCAACATAGCCATCACCGAGTGTTGGGATCCGGTGTATTATCTTCATCACGCAGATCAACATAAATTTCATCACTTCCAACCATTGGAATTTTCTGTTTCACCACCACATCTGTACACTAAACAACACATATCGGTAATAAATTTTTTTTTCAAAAAAAAACATAATTTATACAGTAGGCACAACGATGACTCTAGTTTTGCTAACGTGGGCTCGATACCATTTTTCATGTCTCTCAAATTGTAACACCCCAATTCATGTTGAATTTGAAAAGTTAGACATTGGAACTTTAATCCCTGGGGAGTGGACCCCAAAGGATAAGTATGGTGTGAATGTAATTTAATATTTAAATTGATGAAATAAATAAAATGATTGTGCATTTTGACCAAGATGAGAATTAGAGATCCTTTCCAAATCGAGGATGGATAAGGCAACAAATCCCCGCAATCTTTCAAAAATCCTTGAAAGAAATTAATTTAGATTTTTGAGGAGGAATCTAAATTTCCCCAATGAAGAGGAAAGTAGTTGGGAAGAGGTAAGAGAAAAGCTAGAAAAGGCAGGAAAAGCATAAAAAATCTTTAAAGAGTCCCAAAATGGGAAGCCTAGGCTAAACGGAAAGAAAATCACGCTGTGCCGGGACGCAGAATTAGAAACATGCTTTGGGGAAACATGAGCTTAAATAAGGTTTGCTCTAAAGCGGATCGGAGGTTGATGCGGGATGGAGGTGATCTCGGCCCCTCGGTGAGTTTTGGGAGACAAAGAGGACTCTAAGGTTGGGAGGTTGGTCATTTGCGGTAGTGGTATGTTTAGAAATTATTGGTTAGTACGATTTATTATGGTATGAATTGGCTACATATAAAATTAAACAAAATTGTATGATTGATTTTAGTACTACATTTAACGAATCCATCTTTAGGCATTCACCTTCCGGTGTTTAGTTGTCGACCGATAGTCCATAAAGTGAAAACCCACCAGGAAAAACTTTAAACCAAAAGATGGTTTAAATGCGAAAAGTACTTAGTCTCCACATATAATTGGAGTATTAACTTGCTTCATATATATATACAAAGGTGAAATTTTATGCTCATATGTACGGTGGAAAACTATGATAGCCGATGTTTGAATTTACATGGTATCATAAAAGAAAATCAAAGACGTTAGATTATGTATTTCGAAATTTTCTAGCTTGAAAAGAAATTCTACTCTATAGAAGTTGCATACCATTTATAGCATTTATAGTGTATATTGCATTTTTGGAATCTACCTCTACTTCTTGAAATAAGTATCATAGTAAAAGACTTAACTAAAATTAAGATACTCTACTCAATGACTATCGAATACCTATATATATATGCATCCAAAATAACATATAGGAGTAGTAGCTAAAGACAATATAATATATATATATATATATATATATATATATATATATATATATATATATATATATATATATATATATATATATATATATATATGTATATATATGTATATATATATATATATATATATATATATATATGCATCACACATAAAATTATCAAAAAAAAGAAGCCGTGAGCTAAAACAATAACCCATTGTAACAACTATTAAAGAAGAGTAGCGTGTGGGAGGAAATATATAGACAAACATCATGCGTGGGGCACGTATTAATAAAATACCCTCGAATGGTACGAGACATCAATATCCACGGCATTTAGGTCCTTTTTAACCATGAGATGGAACGAACGATTGAAAAATCAAAACGACGAGATATTTTAAATAGGTAGTTTTCAAACATGCATGTGCATACCTATTATCTATGTTCATATCATATTCATATTACCTATCATATGGATATTATATGTCATAGGGATACTCATATTCTAAATGATGAGAGATAACGGATGCAACATTGAAACCATGACATAACGCATAGATAACCGGGGCCGAGTACCCAATACGCATGCGAGGTATCAACGTCCATATGCGCGGGTGAAAGGGTTTTAGATGCCGAGAAGGTATTATACTAAATTATCAAGGCGATGTAGACATGCTTGCTTTCGTAAAGAATATTACTAGCATTAAAGACAACGAAATACGGAGGCGCAACCGCGTAAGGGAGCGATTCTGGGCGTAGGGTTTGGCTCTTTCACGCGGGTTCGGTCAATATCGCCATCTACGGCGAAGAAAATCGACATAGGTTGGAGGCGAGAACGGCCGATGCCGCCGTTAACCATAGTCACGACGAGCCATGTTAGCAAACATATAAACGTCGCCATAAAATCTATCCTAGCGATTAGAGTTGATCTCAAACAATATCGATTCTAAAAGCCAAGACAAATAAATTAAATAAGTAAATCTACGCAGTTGGATGATAGAACTAGTGGGTCACTTGAGAATGGGGTTCTCTTTCGATACTGGTATCGCATTGATTTAAACGAAGTAAAAACAAAACAAGTGGCCAATAAAAAAAAATAGCAGCAATGACTCATGGTGAGGCTATTACACCCCGAAAACATGAAAAGAACCCTAAGATACGGCGTCGGGATGGAGAATAAAACGTTAACAAAGGGTTCGACATGTCAACGGGGAGGGGAAAACCCATGTGATGGGTTTATCCATTGTGATGTTTGCGAGCGCTGCACAAAACAATCGAAGTAAAGGATTTAGACTCAACATTATGACATCAAAACAAATTGCGGAAGGTAAATAACTATAGAGATTTTACGCTCGAACTCTCATACCTCCAAGGCTGACTTGGTACTCTGTCTCTTCACATGGAAGAATCCGCGCCTCGGTGAGCCGAATGGTGAATAAAAACAACCACCACAACCCCGAGAATAAGATGAAGCTATGCTTAGGAGGGAAATTTATATAAATAATAACCATCCGAGAGAGAAGTGAGTGGATACGCGAAATGCTTCGGAAGAGCAAGAAAACCTAATCCCAATGCCCCGGACGGGCGAGAGAATCCCAAAGTCGATTGGGAAAACAACCCGGTTGCGTCGACATAGTGGTACTCGGTGAGGTTGATGAGTTGCAAACGAGGTGCGAAAGCGCGAAGTTGGCTCGCATAGTACCGAGCCGGCGGGAATACAAACGGAAACGTTACACGTAACATACTTGTTGGGTAGGGATCTAGAAACACGGCGTCGGGCACTTCTAATCTCCTTAGCAAACGCCGTCCACCGCAAAAAACCATCGACCATCAAAATGAAACCCTACACGCTGTGAGGACCCATCCCAGATCATCGAGCTATCTGTTGCCCGCATCGGTAGCCGGTACGCATGGTGCGTACTATGCGTATCAAAGCCGGTGTATAGGAGCGGGCTCACACAAAACAATGATAACTCGACGCCGAAGTATCAATGAACGCCAAACGCGTAGGCACAATCCAACATAATTTCGGGCGATAATACTCATACGAGTAGGCGAGAATAATATACCCGGCGCTATGAATTATAAAAAACGGAGGATAGGTGAATCAACGCCAACAAGGTTTATGATTAGGGTTAGGTATCAATCGGAAGAGGGTAGGTCTCGACGTGGCATAATTAACGGCCGATTCACGGTTTTATATATCAATGATCCGGAAGCCTTACGTTCCACGACGATCGGCGTGAGGAGATATGAGAGTATGAACCTACGTATTATATACAAAAGTGACATTTCTACGAGAAATCGAGAGATAGGTATATTAGGTATAGTACGGTCTTGGTACGGATTCAATAATATTATCAAATGGTATAAATATACGTGTTTACAGCTATGAGAATTCAATGATGTGTCGAAAGGGGATGTTATAAATATATATATAGGTTATGAACGTAAATATATATGTGTGCATTCATAAATATCATCGAAAGGGCATTAATACATACATGTATTATATATATATATGTGGTATATATATATATATATACATATGCGGGTTCAATGTTATTAACAAGGGGCGTGTTATATATATTGATCGAAGTACATATTCTATATATGTATTATATATATATGTGTTTATATATATATGATATATATATATATATATGTGGATTCAGATATTATCAAAGGGTGTTATATATATGTGTTGCATATATATGCGTTAGGTGAGGTTATTGAAAAGTACGTATGTCCATGGAGTCTATTCTTATATTATAGGAAGAATATCCCATGATGATAAAAGAGTATGGTAGTTTAATTACTTGGTTGAATTGTATACATGGGGAAGGGTTCCAATGTTTTAGTAAGGGAGAGATACTATATGAGTAGAGGAAATTTTAGCAAAAGGGAACTAAGGTTAAACTTTTTTGAACTCATTATTGAAACAACTAGGTAAATAGAGAAGGAAACCCGGTATATAGGTGGAAAAAAAAATATATATATATTTCTTAGCTTGGAGGTGTTACAAATGGTATCGGAGCCCAAGTTACAAGAATTGAAATTTGTTATTCTTGTGCTCCTTTGAATTACGAATGCTAGTCTTCTAAATGAATGTTGTAGAAATTGTTGTTATTCTTTCAATTTCCGCGACCAAAATTTTGAGTGTGTACGGTGGTGCTTTCTGATAGGTGAAGAGGGAGGAATTTATGTGGATCTACGTGATGAGTTTGCTACTCCGGATCCCAATGCCCGATAAATGGCTATGTTGCCTGAGAATGCAACGAGTTGGGCCGAACTAAACCCCGAATGACATGTTGTCCTCGGCCCGATGGGAAGCGGGGAAAAGCTCATTCGAGCTAACTCGGAACGAGACGAGGAAGGCGGGTTCCGAGAAGAGAAAGATGGATGAGTCGATGATGATGATGCGGCTAGACGGCAACATAAACATAAAGAGAGAATTGTGAGGAGAATTAGAAAGATCAAACCTCCCTCCTATGATGGGGAGAAGGAAGAAGATCTTGAAGCTTGGTTGTTGAACATGATCAAGTATTTCCAAGTTTATGAATATGAGAGCAATATGAAGGCCAGTTAGGCGTATGTCGACTCACAAAGGAAAAACTACAACTGTGGTGGGAAGAGACAAAAATGGTGCATGCCATTGATGAAAAAACCGATTACGTGAATATTTCGGGCTAAGTTCAAAAATCGTTATTTGAACAAATGTTATTATGATGATAAAGCTAAAGAATTCCATGAACTTAGGCCAGGACGGCTCACTATCGATGAGTTTGTCATAATTTTACTAATTCTTGAGGTATGTCCCTTACATTAGGGAAGAAAGAGAGAGAGAAAAGGTACAAAGGTTTTTTGAATTGCTTGCCCTCTTGTGTACAAGGAGAAAATTGAGTTTGACAACCCAAAGACAATGGAAGAAAGCGAGTTAGAAAAGCGAGATTATGCTATCAGGTTTAAAGGTAAAAATTTGAACGAGGAAAGAAGTTTGGGTGAACAAGGGTGAGTTCAAAGGGAAAAAGACAAAAACTAGCATATCTAAGGAATTTTTTTGGCGGAGATCATCGGCGGAAAAAATTCAATAAACCAAAAGAAAGCCAAAGTTTGCTCGGTCCCAAGTGACGAGAAACAGAGTAGAGAGAACGATAAAAAGGGAAGAGATAGTCGGAATGAAGGAACCTTTGAAATGTTGGGGGGCGTGCAGAGCCCATATGATGAGGGACTACCCCCATCGAAATATTCACATGATCGGCGAGAGCGAGGCAACAACGATTAAATGACACTTGATATACCAACTATCGGTCTGACATTGGAAAATCGGCAAAGCGAACATCAAGCAACCATGGTGGAAATGGAGGGTAAGATTTCGGACCTACATTCTTGTTTTGATTGATCGAGGTGCTTATTTGAGTTACATTAGTCACGGAATTGTAGAAAAATGTAAAATTAAACCTGAAAAATTTCGGCGGTCATGGTTGAGTAAATTTACAGTCCTTGGAACTAAGAGAGAAAAGCCACACATAAATTGCCCAAAATAGCAATACAATTAAATGGTTTTCAACGAGTAAATTTGAACATATTTCCATTAGGATCACATGATCTCTTGATAGGAATGGATTGGGTACGGAAAAGAAGAAAGCTCGATGGTATTTCTTGGGATAAAACCTGCATTGTGTGGATGAAGAAGGAAACCTTTTACACTAAAAGGAAACCAAAATCCATTTCGAGTGAGACAAATATCAGCCTTACAATTGAAAAGAGCATTTGAAAAGGATACCGAGTTTATGCGGTACATGTGGAAGAAGTAGAACGGAAGGCGAAGAAAATCTGCGAGTGAATTACCGGTGGTAAGAGAATTTAAAGTTTTCCCCGAGATGAGATTCCCTCATCTTTCCCCCCAAAAGATAAATTGACTTTTCCATAGATGCGAGTGCGGGAGCCACACTGTTCCCGACCCCCTATCGAATGAATCCCTTTCGAAATTATGGAGCTGACGATGCGGTACATAAGAATTCTTGGATAAAGGTTACATTAGATTGATGTGTCTCCCTGGGGAGCACCGAGTTTATTTGTGAAAAAGAAAGATGGGACTTTTAGGATGTGCATTGATTATCGTCAAGCCAGATAAGTTGACCATTAAGTAGATATCCACTCCTTTTTAGAAATGATGATCTTTTTGATCAAGTGAGAGGGAGCCTCGGTCTTTTCAAGGATTGACTTAAGAATTTGGGTATCACCGGCCCTCGAATCAAAGAAGAAGACATTAGCAAAACGGCTTTTGAAGACCGGTATGGACACTACAAATTTGTAGTCCTACGTTTAATGCGACAAATGCCCGCCACCTTTATGTGCATTGAACGAGTGTGTTAAATAAGTATTTGGATAAATTTGTTTTGGTGTTCATAGATGATATTTTAGTTTACTCCAAAAGCAAAGAGGAACACAAGGAACATTTGCGGATAGTGTTGCAAACTGCGAAAGAAAATCAGCTATATACTGATTCGGTAAATGTGAATTTTACAAAGGATAAGATTCAATATTTGGGTCATATTATTTGAAAAAGGGCTTATGGTGTTACGAAAGATAAAAGCAATTAAAAGATGGCCGGTTCAAGGCGATGTTTCAGCGAGTAGGTCATTCACGGGGATAACGAGCTATTATCGTAGATTTGTGGAGAGATTTTATGCCATAGCACATCCCATCACTTCATTACAAAGAAAAGGGTGTCAAGTTCATGTGAGTAGAGAAATGTCAAATTAGTTTCGAACAATTAAAACATAAACTTATTTCAGCCCCTATACTAAAAATTGTTGATCTTTGATAAAGAGTTTGTTGTATGTACGGATGCTTGCGGAAGGGGCTAGGAGGTCCTATTGCGGGAAAATTCGGTTATTGCATATGAATCTAGAAAACAGAAAATACATGAACAAAATTATAGTGCGTATGATTTAGAATTTACTTGTTTGTTATCCATGCGTTGAAAATGTGGCGGCACTATACGCGGGAAAAATTCACATTAATGGCCGAAGTCATATTAGCCTCAAATATTTCTTTTCCCAAACTAACACGGAATGTGAAGACAAGCCGGATAGTTTGTCCTTTTTAAGTGAATTTGATATGGACATAAAACATATCAAGGAAAAAGAAAATAAGGTTCTTTGATGCATTAGTAGAAATGCTTGTCAATTCATGATATTGGGAGTAGTGCCCGGATGGAGGTAGAGAATGGGTGAGAAAAGCGACAAATCAAGATCCCAACTATGAAACACTCTTGGTGAAACTACAAAAAAGGGATAAAACTGATTTCACCAAGGAATAAAAAAAAGGGTTACTATATTACAAAAACGAGGTTGTATATTCCAAATGTAGAGTCATTAAAAGAGAAATTTTGGATGAATATCCTGGCTTATTATATGAAGGGCATCGAGGATACCGGAAAATATTATGACCTTGAAAAAGTTGTTACGGCCGGGAATGAAGAGATGTGGCGGAATATTTAAGTAGGTGTATGGAATGTCAACTAGTCAAAGTTGGGCATCAACATCCGGCGGTCTTTTAAACCCGCGCGATTGTAGAATGGAAATGGGACACGGTCTCCATGGATTTTATAACGGGGTTACCCAAAACTAAATATCAACATGATTCTGTAATGGTAGTGGTAGACACTCTCCACAAAAGCGCCCACTTTATACCGGCGAAGTCTACCTTTGGGGCGGCTCAAGTAGCGAATGTATTCTCGAAAGGGGTAGTAAGGCTTCGTGGGGTGCCAAAGGTAATTGTTTCGAGACCGAGATGCTAAATTTGCGCAGCATTTTGGAAGGGATTATTTGGAGGGATGGGTACTAAGTTGAGTTTTAGTACGCCTATCTACCCTCAAACCGATGGGCAAACGAAAGGATTAATCAAGTATTGGAAGATATGCGAGAATGTATGTCACGTCTCCCCGAACCCACATTTTTTTTTTCATTTTCATAACGAGTCTATATACTGCGATTGGAGAAGAAAATTGAACTTTTGTGATGAGTGCTACGCTATAGCGTAACTCACGTATTCTCCACTTTATGCGTCGATAACGATTTGTAGTTTTTTATCTTGAAACACTTACAGAGAGTCTTGTTGTTATCAAGGAGTTTAGATTCTTTTCGGTACTTATAAACGACCATGGAATACAAGAATTTCCACGAGAATTCTTTTGTGCTTGACCTCCCCTTATAGACTTGTATACTTATATATCTATATATATTATTTTGTATTTCTCGAGTTTTGTTCGAGAGTTGTGGTAACTCTAGATGATCACTAGGCCCTTACTCCGACTTCCCGGTTGCGGGCACGATAACATTTTCAATATTTTAAAGTTTCGGCATCGAGTTATAAATGTATGCCTCCTCGCATACATCTATCTCTGTGATTAACCACCCTTGCTCCAACTACTTTCCCGGTAGTTTCTATGAATACGATATGAGATGCTGTTCATGGTATTTTTACACATGCTTACAATCTTCCCTCACACAAACTTTTATCACACAATAGATTTTGCAATAGGCTTTTCCCCCTTATTTTACGGTATAACCCTTCAACGGGTGTGACACTGTAATCTGATTCAGCTTGTTCCATGGGAAAACTAGGAAACGGATCACTCTTGCTTTACTCAATTAGAGGTAGAGACCTCTTTGAGCTTGGATAATTCAAAGAATCCCTAGTGTTAGATCCTCGTACTTAGTTAGGATTCAACTTCTACTTCCTTATGTCTACGATTACATTTAATAGAATACGCAAGTTCTAGATTTTACAATTCTTTCCATTGTAACACGGTGAGGGTTATTTGTCCTCTTTATGCCATTGTTGATTATAGTGAAATCTGTACCATGATGACTGTTATGATGGGGATTAGTACATTTTGGCACTTGTTGTTCATGAGTCTTGTTTGGTTAACATTTTTGTTTATACACACGAAATTAAATATTTCTTTAAGAGATAGCAAGCTATACCTATACATGGTTATCGGATTTTATTTGTGCAATTGATCTGTCATCTCTAACCTCATTACTACCGAATGCTCATCCATACAACCCAACCATTGTCTCTGATATCACTAGCTTTGGTTTGCCATTACCTGAACTACTTAACAATTAATCAATATAACATTTGCATAATGCATCATAGCATGACAATTCATAAAAACATAACATCACAATTCATAAGCGCAGTGAACCATGACGACAAAATTTCATAAACCGGGGACATGTTTAATTCAGCTTACGAAATCTCCCAATTTATGCATGCACACCACTGCTATGACCGGTCCGCAACCTTCATCGAGTTAAGGTTTATCTCCAGAACTCACCCAAGTAGAATCCTCCACGAGCAGGACTAACCTCAATGCGATTGGGAGGTAAGCTGTAAGCTATGCTTTCCCCAAAGCTCTGTTTCCAGTCTCGCGTCCGGAATTTCAGGATGCTTTCGTTCACATTTTGCTCTAGGCTTCCCATTTTGGGACTCTTTCATAGCTGCTTTAAGCTTTTCCTCGAGCTTTTTCAGAAGCTTTTTCTCACCTCTTCCCAACTTCTCCTCTTCATTGAAAATTTAGATTTTTCCTCAAAAATCTAAATTAGAAATAATTTCTTTCGAGGATTTTTGAAAGATTTTGGGAAAAGTCTTTTTCCTTTTCCATCACCTCATGGATTAGGCATGTGATCTCACTTTCTCATGCGGTCATAGTGCAGTACACCATATTTGTTTATTTTATTTTCATAAATAAATAGTTAACCATCCACAATAATTATCCATTGGGGTCCACTCCCCTTTGGATTTATGTTCAAATGTCTATGTTGAAAAAGCATAGAACTTGGGGGTCTGTTACAGCTATTCTCTGAAAATGCACTCTAGTCCTCGGTGTTGACAACTATCTACTTAGTTTGATTTTGCACATAATTATGAAGATGTACCATTATCTTAACTTTCTTTGTTCCATGTAGCTTTTCAGCGATGGAAATACTCCTTGACCTTTCTCCTCTAGCCTACTGTTCGATTTCTCGAAATTCAATTTCTTCCCGCTTTCAGATTTTGAAGCGGCTGCGGAAAGAAAATTCTCTCCTGGTTCCACCTAGACCACATTCCAATCAATAATGTGAGAAGCATCATGTCAAAAATTATATTTTTCTAACAAGGAAACATGAAACTCATCATGAAATTTAATATAGAAATGTAGGGCTGGTTTCATAAGCCATTAGTTTCTCCAGCTCCTCAGGTGTTACCCTTTACGCGTTGACTTTTTTCGCTTTAGCCCTGAAGAGTTCTTCTTCGCTCCTTGTTGTGTTCAGTACTCTCTGCTGAGTCTATCACGGCATCAGATTTGCTTTTCTCTACTTCTTTACGAAAGTCTAGCTCCACGGAAAAGATCTTTTTATTTCTGTTTTCTGCGCAATTCATACCAATGTAAGTAATGTCGAGTCTATACAATTGATAATCCACAACAACATTACGCATTTCAATAAACTTAAGAAATTCAGTTTAGTAATCAAACCGTTCAGGTTCATAATGGTTTAGTGCACTTTTTAGTACACTACTCATCCCTTTCTTGTTTTTCGATGAGATTCTTTCCTCACTCAGCTTGGTCGATTCGACTTTTCTTGATTTTCTAGGTGATGTATCTTCACCTTTTTCCTCTTTGTTTCAGAGTGCCCAATTTCTGGTACACACTTGACTAAAAATTTTACAACTTTTCCGTTAGTACTCATAAATGAGAAAAAAAAATTGTATCATATGCATAGTTATGCTTACCCTTTCTCATTTTATTGCTGCACTTCTAGTATCTTTTCCTTGTTTCTTTTTGGTTAGCCAATCACTTTAATTAGTAATAATAGGACCTAGATTAATAATGTCTATAATTCAATTCTTACTTCACACATGAATTGTATCCACTAGTTCAAAACTTACGTGAATAACTTTGGATCTCGGGGTTTCCCCCACACCCGAGTCCAAATACGGCTCATCTTCTTTTCTCTCGGTTTGTAGTTGTATGATTTCACACTATTTCCTTGTCTTTGAATGTAAGACTCGAAGAAAATTAACTTTAATAAAATTTATACCAATAATTTTATAGTGTGAATATATGTTTTCTTTTATAGTGATAAATGTAATTTCTATAAATCATCACATTCACAAGTATTAGTACTTGATAATATCAAAAATAAATTTGACACGATTACCCCTTTTTCAGAGAATCACGGAAGTTTGTATGCATTTACTCTTAATTGTATTCATCTTTGTACTAATTTCAATGATGATTCACCCATTATATCTATATGTGAATGTCACTAATCATTAAAAATCAATCCGGGGTTGATATAGGTTTCACTTCTACCCTAACTAGCTCACTGGAAATTTGATTTATCCCTTCATTCATTCATTCATAACTCAATGTAATGGATTTGCAACGATCCATACTTACTAAACCAACTATTTATTTATGTTTATAACTCGTACTTAAGTTTACCACTTCATTATTTTATGAACTAAAATATGCTTATAACAAAATACTCTAGTCATGACTTGAATATACTTGGTGGTAAATCATCTTGGAACTTTTTCCAATGGCTTTAATCTACCACAACTAGTTTTATTACTCCTTTAACCATAAGTAACGTAATAATATTAAAATGCATATGGTAGAATGTATCCTTCCACTTCACTTGCAACGTTTAAGGTGAATTCACTTTTAGTATTCACTGGGGGATTTTTTTTTTCTAGCGACATCAGTATCATGCATGGCACGATAGTATATACATACAACTTAACATTATAATAAGATCACCTATATTTATAATGTTACTTGTAGATTGATTTATGTCCACGTGCAATTTCTTTCATTTTAATCTATCATTCCTCATGATAATGATTATTATTTTATATATATATATTTTTAATAGTTAATTACGAATTTGTATATTTAACATACCTCTATTAAATATAAATTGTCATTTTTCTATTTCCCACATTTCTTTTATGTTCGATATAACCTTTCCGTCTCTTTTTTTCTCACTATAATCTATTTTCATTCGAATTAGTAACTTGTAACGGAATGGTAACTAGATACACCTCTTTAAAATTTATCCACTAGATTAAACTTTAATTTTAAACACCACACTCTTTAACTTAAAGTTTAAGGTCTAATTTAATTAAAATCCGCCTCCTCTAACGTTACTTTATTGAACTTTAATTTAACTCCACTCCTTTAATTTAAAGTTTAAAGTCTCCTTTAATTAAAACCCACAAAGTGAATACATTATCCTTTTACTCTCTCATAGCGTAAAGCACGCAACTATTATGTCATTGCATATAATATAAAAGTGGATATATTATCCCTTTCATTTAACCATTCTTTAATTATAACTTTAGAGGGTTATATATAAGGTTATACTATTTGTCACCTCAAAATTTTTTCCTTTATTCTTGACCCGTATTATTTTTCTCCTAGAATTTTCCCATTCTAGTTTAATGACAATTGACCAATAAGGGTGGATTTTCAACACCAAGTCTCACACCCTTTCCTTTATTAAATTCAATTAAATTGAAAATGGACAAATCAAAATAAAGTGTCACTTTATAAATCCAATAGATATATTTTTATATATCCATGGATATTCGACATTTTTCCCATAGAACTATAAAGTGCGAATTTATTAACCTAATATATACAAAGGTACATTTATAGAATTTATATCTATACGTATAATCTGAAAAAGGTAGTTACTATTATACATACAATTTCTAAAGTAGCTTTTGTTTCCATTCAGTAAATATTTATAACCGAGTCCTATTCGAATTTATACATAGACTTCTCACGCCTACACTCGTTGGGCGAGATTTTAGCGAGATTACTATCCACTCTCATTATATCATCCCCTGGGCTCTTATGTGTCTCGTCTTTTAGTTGTTCAAGGGATCGATCATTCGTTTTTGTACCTTCCGCATCACCGAGGCGACACTGGTTCCCATTAAAGCATAGTGCTTTCGGCCTCTCGCGGTAGGAGTATGAGGCTGAATCTCGACTTTATTAATTTACGAGATCATGTCGGAATGTTTTACATCCTTTCGCCATACGTATATGTGCTGTTAATTCCGGATGAAATCAGCTCGCTTACACCAAGCGGATAGTCGACACGCCGCTTGCCCCGATCGCATCGCGAGATACTGAAATCGATTCGTCGGGCTTGCCATGTGATTTACCTGCGGAAGTAGTACCCTCGATCCTATCTTTTTCATCTCCTCTCAACCATGGCTCACTGCGTTCCTACGCGCAAATCTTTCTTGATACACCGAAATCACTCGTCCTTGTTAGGGTTTCGTCGAGTTACCCAGGGTTGCCGGCGTTCAAAGGCGCTGCACTGAAGCTCAGAACCGGTGGTCGCGTTAGGGTTTCTTAAAAAATGAAGATATAATTCCATTCAAATGTTACAATTTCCATCTTTTCGAGTTTTGTAAAAAGAGGTATGCGCGCTCGCAACGCTTCGAAGTTCATAGAGTTTCGATGGTCCCCATCGGAACGCCTCGACTTCTCCTGCGTAGTGGTAGATTGGTTTTATTCATAGGCTGGATGGACTAGAATGAACAGTAATTTCATTTGTCCGTACATCATTTCCCGGGCCGGATTCATATATGAGGTTCCTTACTTATTTTTCTTAGTTTTGTTTTTAATATTACTATGGCTCACTTTAATACCTACGGCGATTTCTTCGATGACTACCTGTGATTTGGGACATTGCGCGAGAAGTTCCTGGGCCGGTCGGGCGAGCTCCCGGAGGAGTTCTTATCGTGCAATGCGTCCCGCATACTGGAATCTTTGCTATATCGGGTTTAAATACCGACTGGTGGCATTTACTTCTCTTGGTTCAGCCTTTTATTCGATGCTCATCTTGAATCCTAAGTTGCTAGCTCACGCTTACCACAGAAGTTCGTGCTACAGGACCTCGCTCACATCGTCGTGGAGCCACTATGGGTCGGAACGCAACTCGTTTCGAAAGCCCTTCGGCGATACCCCCGCATTCGCACTATTGTTTTCCTCTTTGGTCCGATTCGAGCTAGGTGCAGCTCATTAACGCCGGATTTCCGTGTTGCACTGAGCCCGATTTATAACTCGGTCAGACCCGACAAGGGTTTTAGTTTCACGGAGTGTTAAAATTCTAGATACCAACTCGGGTTCCAACACCGTGACTCCGTTTTGCATTAAAACAACCTCTAATTCGCGCTAATTTACGTTTACATTTTACGGCATTAGCGTGAACGAATACGGTTTAAGAATGGGTCTTTAGGGTGGAAATGCGAGCATGCATATCTCTCGCGCGGTCTTCGTATTTTTATTTCCCTGTTTTCACTTATTTATGTGAGGTATTGCATAGAAATCCGGAGGATCGAGTTATTTGTTTTCCTCCTCGGCGTATATGTGTATTATGGAAACGACTTGTTAACTCTACGGCGTTTTTCATGAACTTTGGGAAAATCCACATGCACTAATATAGTTATCGCTTGGCTTTTCCGTGCCAAAGGCGTAACTATTTTGTAGTTATATATCCTCGAGTTGCTCTATCTCATTCATAACTATGTGATTCGCCTTGTTTGTTTTTCTTTTCGCTATTGGAAGACTTGGGCTATGCGAGCGCTCGACCACGCTTTTAGTTGGGTCTCGCCTACGACCCGCATTAATCTATATATATATTCTAACAGTAGTAATCTTTCAGCGTGGGTGAATGCGGAGAGTCCTCCGCTCACCCACTACTGCACGCATCTAAAGTTTTCTCGCGTGTATATACATACTTGTGTTGTTATTATGTTCGTGGGTTCTGTGATATTCTATATATATTTTTCCTTATGTATCCTCCAGATGTATTCAATAGCATTCTAGTAGATGTTTACATAGATGTATTAAAAATCTTTTGGTAAACATCGCACATGATCTCGAACTTTCGCCAGGTGATATATGATCTTTGTTGAGCATCGCACATGGTCTCCGAATCCTTTAAAAGGCGTAGATATAATTGAAAGCCATACCCTTTCAACCATTAAAGATATAAATCCTATCAAGTAGCGTTCTTTCCTCGGTTAGCACAAATTAAAGTGAGCAGGAGAGATCATTTTATTTTCTTTTTGGTTTTTGCGTATCATCTCAATTTCGTCTGCCCCACTATTTTTTTGTATACCTATGCGCATATATTGTCCTATGGTAGTTATATATATAGGTATCTAATAGGAAATTGTAACTTAAAACATAATTGTAATTTTAGTCCTTGTCTATGATGTGTAGTACCAAAATACGAGATGAATTTCACAACATAATATACTCTATCAACACTTATGATTTGTATATTCATTAAGTAGAATAGAATTTCTTTTAAAAGCTCCAAAATGTTGGCATGCCTAATTTGCCTCTTTTTAATTTTCCTTTGTAACTCAAAGTCTACTAATATAGTTTTCCATTTACATATGAGCATAATTTTTTCACAATTATACACATATATGGAGGCAAGGTAATATTCAATTTTCTTTCTGACTTTGAATGTCAAAATTCATGGTATTTACTTCCAAATTTCGGTTATATTTATACTATGTACTTTCTGAGTACTTTTATAATGTTTCTCTAGTAGACTCATAAACATATAATAAATCATTTCAGTGCCTACTCATAAACAAAACCGCACTAATCATCTCGTAGAGGGTAAGTATTTCGAGTTTAGCAGATCTACTCTATGGATTTTCTCAGGCTAGACGATATCGACGAAGGTGAAGGCTCCGATGATGGGCTCTGCTAAATGTAGTACCGTAAATCAAACATCCGGATTCTCTTAAATGTTTATATGTAAACGGACTCATATCATAGAACATTCGATGAGACGAAATTTTCGGTGAACATACCATTATCTTATCTCTAGAAGTTCCCTTTTACTAGCGTATCTAGAGAGAATAAATATAAATTCATTTTTCTCTTGTTTTTCATCATAGTAAGGAATACTTAGTTTAGCGAGCTTTTTAGAATGGAAATCCTCCTTCTATACTCCTCAGTAGTCTTTGCTCTAGAGCATTCGCATGTTCCCGGTAGTACCATTTTCCCCTTTCCTTTCCATTAACTTCGGCATTGATCTTTTCTCTCAGTATGTGGATGATTTGGAGGTATCTTAGCTTTATGAACGCTGAAATTTCTTTTACATAACGTGCATGATAGTAGAACTATAGGCTGAATATGTCATTATAAACTTTTCTTCATACTCTATTATTTTACATAAAAATGCTATTTTTCTGAGAGATATCGGTTTTCCGGCTTTTAAACCTATTATAGGTTTAACCATTCGGTATATGAGCCTCCTCATAGTACCCCCATATCAATGTTTCTACTTCCTCACCATATGTTACATGCATACTCCGAAAGTATATCCAAAATATTTGTATGCTCTAAGAAATATTTTTAATATTCATAAAATTTATAACAGCTTAACCATTTCTTTGTGAGCACATATCTTGCCCAATTTTTTGAACTTTGCCTCCGATACCATTTGTCACGTCTCCCGAAACCCACATCATTTTCATAACGAGTCTATATACTCCGATTGGAGAAAGACAATTGAACTCCGTGATGAGTGCTACACCGCTATAGCTGCACCTCACATGTTCTCCACTTTATGCGTCGATAACATCGGTTGTAGTTTTTATCATGTGAAACACTTACAAGTGCATCAGCTATCCGGGTTTAGATTCTTTTCGCACTTATAAACATGTACCATGGAATACAAGAATTTCCCGAGGAATTCTTTTGTGCTTGACTCTCCTTATAGTACTCTGTATACTTATAAGTATATCTATATATATTATTTTGTATTTCTCGGGTTTGTAACATGTCGGAGAGCTGTGTCCAACTCTAGATGATCACTAGGCCCTTACTCAAAATTCCCGAGTACTGCGTGCCCGATAGCATTTTCAATATTTTTAAAGTTTCAGCATCGAGTTATAAAGGTATGCCTCCTCGCTTACATCTATCTCTACTAGCGATTAACCACCCTCTGCTCCAACTACTTTCCCGCAAGTAGTTTCTATGGATGGTAAACGTGATGCTCTTGTTCATGGTATTTTTTTACACATGCTTACAATCTTCCATGACACAAAATTTTATCACACAATAGATTTTTGCAATAGGCTTTTCTTATTTTCTATTATAACCCTTCAACGGGTGTGACACTATGATACTAGACTCAAGCCGTTCCATGGGAAAAACTAGGAAACCGATCCTTTTGCTTTACTTTCAATTAGAGGTAGAGACCTACCGTTTATCCGGATAGTTCGGAAGTCCCAGTGTTGCATCCTCGTACTTGGGCTAGGATTCAACTTCTACTTCCTTTATGTCTACGATTACACATTTAATAGAATATTTCGAGTTCTAGATTTTACAATTCTTTCCATTGTAACCACGTGCTCGAGGGTTGTTGTCCCCTGCGCGTCATGTTATTGATTATAGTGAAATCTGCAGCCACCAGCATTGTTATGATAGAGTTAGATGTTTGCAGCACTTGCTGTTCATGAGTCTTGTCTGGTTTACACATTTTTCAGCGTTTTATACACAATTTCGAAAATTAAATATTTCTTTAAGAGATAGCAAGCTATACCTATACATGGTTATCGGATTTATTTGACCGTGCAATTGATCTATCATCTCTAACCTCATTACTACTGAGATACTCATCCATACAACCCAACCATTTTGTCTACTGATATCACTAGCTTTGGTTTGCCATATACACTGAATCCACTTAACAATTGACCAATCTAACATTTTCATAATGCATCATAGCATGAAAATTCATAAAAATCAACATAACATCACAATTCATAAAGCGCATGATGAACCATGACGGCGAAAATTTCATAAACCGACATGTTTAATTCAACTTGCTGCAAATCTCCCAATTTATGCATGCACACCACCTACTATGACCAGCCACCCAACCTTAGAGTTCGCTTTATCTCCAGAACTCACCGAGGCGGTGATCCTCCCGGGATCGCAGACTAACCTCAACTGCGGTAGGAGTAGCCTCATTTAAGTCTAAGTGCTTTCCCAAAGCTTTCAAGCCTCCACGTGCAAGGCCCGGAATTTCGGGATGCTTTATTCTTTGTTTAGCCTAGGCTTCCCATTTTGGGACTCTTTAAAAAATTTTGCTTAAGCTTTTCCTCGAGCTTTTCAGACCTTTTCTCACCTCTTCCCAACTACTCCTCTTCATTGGGGAAATTTAGATTTTTCCTCAAAAATCTAAATTAGAAATAATTTCTTTCAAAGATTTTTGAAAGATTTTGGGAAAGTATTTTCCTTTTCCATCACCTCATGGATTAGGCATGTGATCTCACTTTCTCATGCGAGGTCATAGTGCATACACCATATTTTATTTATTTTTCATAAATACATAGTTAACCATCCACACACATTATCCATTGGGGTCCACTCCCCTTTGGATTTATGTTCAAATTTCTGCATTTGAAAAACATAGAACTTGGGGGTGTTACAATGTATGTGATGGATAGACCATCAAAATGGGAAGAGTATCTTCATTTAGACTTTCGAATTTTCACTTTATAATAAAAGCTACCAATCTTCTATTAAAAAATGAGGCTAGTTTGAGGCACTATGTGAAGAAAGTGTCGTACTCCTTTTGAGCTGGAGCCAACCGAGAAGATAAACTAATGTTGGGACACTGATGCCTTACAAGAGATGGAGAGGATTGTTAAAATAAACGAGATACAAGGAAACATCAAGATAGCACAAGATCGCCTGAAGAAAAGCTATGCCGTATAAGAAACAAGTGCTGCCAGAAAATTCAAAGTGGGAGACCATGTTTATTTGCGCATCGAAACCCAAAAAGAGCACACTTGCCGTTTGGAAGTTGTGCTGAAGCTTGCTCCTGGATATTGTGGGCCCCTTTGAAGTTTTAGAAAAGGGTGGGGCTAGTAGCTTAGCAAGATGGCTTTGACCACCCCATGTTATAGTGCATAATGTGTTTCATATTTCATTATTAAAAAGATATGTGCATGATGCTCCTCACATAGCTGATTGGAATGTTGTACGAGGTGGAAATCGGAAAGGGGAGTTTCTAACGCGAACCGCTTCAAATATTGGAGTCGAAGAAATTGAATTGAGAAACATAACGGTGGCCGCAAGAGTAAAGGTGCGGTCGCTACTTTATTGCTGAAGAAGCTACCCGGGAAAGGGAAGCCTGAAATGATGGAAAAATATCCATTTTTGTTTTAAATGAACTCTAGTAGTTGAATAACAACACCGACGATGGTGTTTATTTTTCAGAGGGGGAATATGTAACACCCCAATTTACGTGTTGAATTTGAAAAATTTAGACATTGGAACTTTAATCCTAAGAGTGGACAGAGGATAAGTATGGTGTGAGAATGTAATTTAATATTTAAATTGATGAAATAAATAAAATGATTGTGCATTTTTGACCAAGATGAGAATTAGAGATCACTTTGCCAAATCCATGAGGATGGATAAAGCAACAAATCTACAATCTTTCAAAAATCCTTGAAAGAAATTAATTTAGATTTTGAGGAGGAATCTAAATTTCCCCAATGAAGAGGAAAGTAGTTGGGAAGAGGTAAGAAAAGGCCGGAAAAGGTCGAGGAAAAGCATAAAATAGCTTTAAAGAGTCCCAAATGGGAAGCCTTAGGCTAAACGGGAAAGAAAGCATCCCTTGCTATTACGGAGCGCGTGCACTAAGAAACATGCTGTGGGGAAAACATGAGCTTAAATAAGCTTTCTCCTGGGCGATGCATCGCAGGTTGATACGGGATGGAGGTGATCTCGGCCTCGGGGGTGAGTTCTCAGAGGCAAAGAGGACTCTAAGGTTGGGAGGTTGGTCATTTGCGGTAGTGGTATGTTTCTGAAATTATTGGTTAGTACTGATTTAGTATGGTATGAATTGGCTACATATAAAATTAAATGAAATTGTATGATTGATTTTAGTACTACATAATTGTAATCCATCTTCGGGCATTCACCTTGAAGACTTCGTTTTGATTGTGAGACCCGACAGTCCATAGAGTAGAAACCCACGATCCTTTAAAACCAAAGATGGTTTAAATGCGAGGTACTTAGTCTCCACGGATAATTGAATATTAACTCGCTTCATATATATATACAAAGGTGAAATTTTATGCTCATATGTACGGCGGGAAAACTATGATAGTTCTCGATGCGAATTTACATGGTATCATAAAAGAAAATCAAAGACGTTAGATTATGTATTTCAAAATTTTCTAGCTTGAAAAGAAATTCTACTCTATAGAAGGGTTATACCATTTATAGCATTTATAGTGTATATTGCATTTTGGAATCTACCTCTACTTCTTGAAATAAGTATCATAGTAAAAGACTTAACCTAAAATTAAGATACTCTACTCAATGACTATCGAATACCTATATATATATGAATCCAAAATAACATATAGGAGCCGTGAGCTAAAGCACAACACATATATATATATATATATATATATATATATATATATATATATATATATATATATATATATATATATATATATATATGCATCACACATAAAATATCAAAAGCCGTGAGCTAGCTCGATAACCCATTGTAACAACTATTAAAAGAGTAGCGCGTGGGAGGAAATATATATATGAACCAAACATCTCATGTGTGGCCTATATTAATACAATACCCTCGAATGGTACGGACATCAATATCCACGACATTTTAGGTCCTTTTTAACCATGATATGGAACGAGCAGATTGAAAAATCAAAAGTCGATTTCGTGATATTTTAAATAGGTAGTTTCTCAAACATGCATGTGCATACCTATTATCTATGTTCATATCATATTCATATTACTCTATCATATGGATATTATCCGTCATAGGAATACTCATATTCTAAACGATGACGGATAATCGGATGCAACATTGGAAACCATGACATAACGCATAGATAACGAGGTAACGAGTGCCACGCGCATGCGGGGTATCAAGGTCCATATGCACGTCGGAGTGAAAGGGTTTTAGATGCCGAAAGGTATTATACTAAATTATCAAGGCGATGCATACATGCTTGCTTTCGTAAAGAATATTACTAGCATTAAAGAAAAGCGAAATACGGAGGCGCAACACCGTGTAAAAGGGAGGGAGTTACCGACGTAGGGAGTTCGGCATCTTTCACTGACGCAAGGTTCGCCGATCAATATCGCCATCTACGGCGAAGCAAATCGACATAGGTTGGAGGTGAACGGCCGCACGCCGTTGACCATAGTCACGGCCCGAGCCATGTTAGCAAAAACCTCATTACAAAGGAAGGGGGTTAAGTTCGTGTGGGTCGAGAAATGTCAAAAGCCGCTCGAACAATTGAAACAAAAACTTATTTCAGCCCCGATATTAAAAATTGCTGATCCGATAAAAGAGTTTTTGTATACTGTATGAGATGCTTGCGTAGTAGGTTGGCCGGGAGGAGCAGCACGGAGAGTATCAGTCATTGCCTGTGAATCTAGGAAAGTCGAAAGGCGTGAATAGAATTACGAAAGGCATATGGTTTCGAGTCTGCGAGTACATGCTATTCATGCTTTAAAATGTGGAGGCACTATCTCGCACGGGGAAGAAGTTCACCTTGATGAGCGATCATATCGGCCTCAAATATTTTTCTCCCAAGGCGGCTCGAATGCAAGACAAGCCAGGCCAGGTTGTCTTTTCTAAGTGAATTTGATATGGATATAAAGCATATCGAGGGGAAGCTGAGAATAAAGTTGCGGATGGCACTAAGTAGAAATGTTGGTCACAATGTAAACAAGCATGGGAAGTAGTGCCCATATGGAGATAGAAGAATTGGTGGGAGAAGCTGTCAAATCAAGATCCCAATTATGAAGCCATTTTGGTAAAACTACAAAAAAAGATAAAACACGATTTCAAAAAATCAACGAGGGCCGCTTCTATTATAAAAACGGAGTTGTATATTCCTGGTGTATAGAGTCGGTGATACTAGATGAATGTCACAAACAACCCTATGCGGGACATCCAGTACCGGAAGATGTTAAACGGCCCAGCAGAAAAAGAAGGCTGTACTGCCAGGGAATGGAGAGAGATGTGGTAGAGCATCTAAGTAAATGTATGGAGTGTACGACTAGTCAAAGTTGAGCATCAACACCAGCGGGCTTTTAAATCCCTTGCCACTGCGGAATGGAAATGGGATACGGTTTCTATGGATTTTATAACGGGACTACCCAAAACCCAAATACCAACATGATTCAGTAATGGTAGTAGTAGACACTTTTAACCAAAGCTGCTCACTTTATAAATTTCCGACTGGAAATGCTATTTCCCGGAACGACTCAAGCAGCAAATGTTTTCATGAAGGAGATAGTAAGGCTTCATGGGGTGCCCAAAGTAATTGTCTCGGATCAGAGATGCTAAGTTTACGGCAAAGCATTTTGGAAAGGATTGTTCGGAGGGATGGGTACCTAAGCTAGTTTAGTGCGCCTATCACCCTCGAAGGCTGGTGGGCAAACGGAAAGAACAAATCGAAATTTTAGAGGATATGGCTTGAGAATGTACGTGATGGATAGGCCATCAAAATGGGAAGAGATTACGCATTTGGGCGAGTTTGCCTATAATAATAGCTACCAATCCTCTATTAAGATGAGTCCGTTTGAGGCACCTTTATGGGAGAAAGTGCCGCACTCTATGAGTTGGAGTCAACCGAGAGGATAAAGCTGCAAATTGACTGGGACTAGACGCACTACAAGAGATGGAAAGAATTGTTAAACAAATACGGAGAAAATATAAAGACGGCAAAGACAAGACCGACGGAAGAGCTATGCTGATGAGAAAAGGGTGCACCGAGAATTCAAAGTGGGGGATCATGTGTATTTGCACATTGTGTCCCAAAAAGAGCACACTTTATGCGTAGCGTTGTGCAATATGACGGCTCCTAGATATTGTGGGCCTGAGGTGTTAGAAAAGGGGTGGAGAACAGGTGGCTTAGTCAAAACTGGCCTTACCACCCCATGTTAGAGTGCATAATGTATTTCATGTTTCATTATTAAAGAGATATGTGCATGATGCTTCTCACATAGTTGATTGCAATGCCAGTGCGGTGTGGAACCGGAGGGGAATTTTGCGCTTGCGAACCGCTTCAAATATTGGAGCGGAAGAAATCGAATTGAGAAACCGAGCAGGCTGGCTAGGAGTAAAGGTGCGGTGGAAGCACTTCACCGCCGTGGAAGCACTGGGAAAGGGAAGAAATTTGCAAAATGATGGAGCAATATCCATTTTTGTTTAAATGAACTATAGTAGTTGGACAGAACACCGAGGACGGTGTTTATTTGCGTAGGGGGAACATGTAACACCCCCAAATTGTGTGTTGAATTTTAAAAGTTAGACATTGAACTTAATCCCACAGTGGACTCCCAAGGGATGAATATGGTGTGAATGTATTTGCGAGATTTTATTTGAGGAAATAAAATAAAATGATTTTTGCATTTTCGACCAGAGAATTAGAGATCACTTGCCAAATCCATGAGGATGGATAAGGCAACAAATCCCCAAAAATCTTTCAAAAATCCTTGAGAAAGAAATTAATTTAGATTTGAGGATGAATCTAAATTTCCCCAATGAAGAGGAGAGTTGGGAAGAGGTTGAGAAAAAGCTGTGAAAAGTGCGAGGAAAAGCTTTCGACGCAGCTTTAAAGAGTCCCAAAATGGGAAGCCTAGGCTAAACAGAAAGAAAGCATCCCGCTATTCCCGGGACGCTGTGAATTAGAAACATGCTTTGGGGAATTAAGGAGCTTAAATAAAGTACGTCCTAGCGCGGATACGAGAGGTTGTTCTCTGCTCTAGGAGGTGATCTCTGCTCGGGGTGAATCCACGGGAGATAAAGAGGATTCTAAGGTCGGAGGGTGGTCATTTTGCGAGATTTTGGTATGTTCCGAAAATTATTGCCTAATCTACGATGTATTATGGTATGAGATTGGCTACATATAGAAAAATTGACTTAATAGTGTAATCGATGTTAGTACTACATTTAACAGTATCCATTACTAGGGTATTCACCCTCCAGATTCTCGTTTAGTTGTAGACGCGAAATCTATAGAGTAGAAACTCCGGGAAACTCTAAACCTTGGTTGGTCTAACACGGGGTTGGCATAGCTCACCATGAGATGCAGTATTTTAGTTGTGATCTACTCAGGAGATCCAACGAAAATGATATTTTATTCTTATATGTATGCTACAAGTAAACACATAACAGACTTACAGCTTAAATGACAAATGCTAGTGGCTGAGTACTATGATATTAGGTACTAAGAGAATTAATAAACTCATTTTATATGATTCGATAACATCTCTAAGTGTATGTATTTGAGTCCAAATTCTAACACTTACTCTTTAAAGCAATTATCATGGCAATATAAATCAAAATTAAAGGCCTTTAGTTAAACGCTTATTCAATATATATAAATATACTTCAAGAGGAGGAAAAATAACAAGTACTCTAGCACATGTATATTGAATTCGGTCACCCTACAAAATAAGCGTATTGATTTCATCTCAAGTTCAGAATTAAGGTTGTCTCTAGTCAGTTATGATCATAAGAATCTCCTTTAGAATTGCTTCACGACTGCACAAAACAAAAACGGTGGCACTCGCATCTAGAAAACAAATTCCTTAATAAATGCTGACTTAAATCCGAAAGAATATCACTATTCCTCGGCACAAAGGTTGGATTAACTTTAATTTGTGTCGCTACAGAGTAAATGATGCTTTTTCGAATTTACACCTTTATGTGAAGGAGTAGCCATCCGAGTAACGTAGCGAACCATAGTTAAAATGCCATAATTAAATATATCAGTATTTATAAGTATTGAACTTCTCCGAACCTAGAAGCGAGGAATGGAGCAAATGAAAGATCATCTATTCTCCAGCTATAGTATTAAAGACCAATTCTCGAATCCGCTCTTGGCTCATAGCAATACATTGGGAAATAATAGCAATCGAGATATATATATATATACTGTTAATCGTGCTATATTGTTAATATTAATCGCGAGTTATGTTTCGACCTATATAATATTTGCAACCCAATGTAGACCGAATGAAACTACTAGCCTACTCGATGCCCGTAATAGAAAAAATATATATATGAAGATACATTTGAAATCATTAAGGCGCATGCTCGGTTTCATTAGGAGGCCCGCGTTATACGCTTCGTCATTATATGCACGGCATGAAAACAAATGAAAGAAAATATCAAAGGCGCGCGACTACAGCAGTGGGCGGCGCGATTCCAACGCAACACGAAACTCCGTGCGCATTGCGGTGACGAGTATTAGAAAGGTAGTCTTGGCATTTGAAGATCGCCAAATCGGTTAGGTCAAATCCCATACAACATTGGTCTTAGCGTGCGGAAGAACCAAAATATAGGTTAAAAAAGAAATTAATACCCGGATAAACACGAGCGTCGGGAAACAATTCGCGGCCCTAAATGCCTAACATAGGCGGATTTAGGAAACGCATTGCACCATCTAAATGGTGGATAACCGCAGCGCTTTCCTCGTCCGAGATCGACTACCACCGAAAATTTCGTGGGATCCGTCTTCTAAAGTGAAAGGTATTCTATTGCGGATCGATGACATTTAGAATATCTGACGAGAAAGGTAAGAAATCAGGTTAAAATCTAAACAATTGTTAAAGCCGTCTCTCTTAACACGGAAATTAAGTAGATAAATTCTTGTTGTTCTAGGAAAATAGATGTATGCGTAGATACGAGAGAAAGAAATCAACAAAACAATTAGGAGCGATAGTCCGCGTTGACGGCGGCCCGACTTCGGGGGTGAGGATACTCTCCACGTAGACAAATTCTGATACGAAATTAACAATACATATCGTTTGTATTCAGATTTAGGAAACGTTAACACTCAAATAAGAGAGAAAAAGAGAATAATTATGCCGAATAAAACAAAGTGAAAGGCCGAAAACCGCGTAGCGCTAACGCTAACGCCTACGATGGGAGACCATTTACACGGGCCGGGTGCGGTGCCCGTAACAAATGACGAGAATCAGGTCAAACAAACATGGTAACAGATCGCAGCCGTGAGAGTAAATGCGTTGTCGAACGAATGATAAACATAACGGAAAGGCTCGATGAGTGGAAGATGAATAACAAGAAGCGGGTTACACGATGCTTTGGAAATGGGAGGAATCACCTCTGCGGTGGTCACGCACAACCACGATCATCCTCCTTGTGGAGGCCATGCGAGTAAGATGACTAAAAGGGAAGAATAAAATGATCGATGGCCCGAGTGTGTGTTAAAAAAGAAAAACAAAAACAAATTTTATAACAAACCCTAATACCTGCGATCCGATTCAAAGCTCGACTCGAGGAGAAGTTGAGTCGCCACAGCTCAACGGAGCGGAGAAAAACCCTAGCTGCGGGTACAGGAGCGCGGCACCGAGATCCCGAAAGGGATATTATGAATCCTATCGGGAAGATAAACCTAGCATTTTGAACTTGGGCGTCGGCCAGGAAAGAGACGCGCAGTAGAACTCTCACTCGACGATAGAATCGAATGAAGTACCGTGGTTAGACATATAGAGGCTAACGGCTGGTGCGTCACGCTATCGAGCGCGGCGTGACGGACGGAAACTCATACGGCAGATATAACCCAGTCGATCGAGCTCATAAATTTATATACGGACGAGCGTAGTAGATTTGGACGAGAGTTCACGCATCGGTACCCGCATCCAAGATGGCGGGTCGATCTGGTCTTACTGCTTAGGGTATATTAAGAAAAAGATGTGGTTTGATTATACGGTACAAATTTCGAGTTGTACGCGTATACGGATGTATATATGCCACCACGATGGCGTAAACGGAAAGAAAGGAGCATCTCATACCCGTCTCCTCACCGACTGGGCGGATGCGGATAAGACTTTAATAAAGCTGAGCTCTAAGAGTATCATGAGAAGCAAAATTTTGCAATTATAACAATTTGGAATATGAGTCCCGTTAACGATAAGCAATGGGGATACGTCACTGAAAGGATGAGGTCGAATTCGTGTAAGACGTGAAGCTGCTTGAAAAATGTTATATCACATAATTCGAAGTGGAGGTTACTAAGTGTATTTAAGGAAGTATACATATAGGTATACAAAAATGCAATACGATAGAAAAAGATTTAAATACATATAAGTGATATATAGGAATAGTGACTCGATATATATATATATGTAGATTCACTACCATTAACTTGAGGTGTAATTGCCATACGAAGGAAATATATATAAATATGTGAAACTAAAAGACCTAAGTGTGGGATATATATATATATATGAATGTAAAAGGTAGAACATGGGTTCTATATTACATATCTATAGGAGTGATAATATATACCTATAGATTTGATAATATATATATATATATGTGATATGTCAAATTCCACATGAGGATGTGCTTAGGGCAATTATAACTCTCTCTCTAGACTTCGTATGCAGAACTTGAATAACGAGGAGGTTCGAAAGTAAGATTTTCGCAAACTCAGAGGTGTTACAAATGGCATCGGAGCGCATGTCTGAGAAATTGGGCACGTCGAATTTTATGCTTCTCGCTTTATTACCGAAAGATTATTTTATGAAGTTTTATAAAGCGGGTGCTTTTCGGTATGTTGTAAGTGTGTACGGTTGGAAATGAGCCGAAGGTGGAGATTTATGTGGATTCTGCATGATGAGCTTTGCTTACTCCGGATCCCAATGCCCGAGGTTAATGGCTATGTTGCACGGATGCAACGGGAATTTGGGCGGGCCGAGAAGCGCGAATGACATGTTGTCATCAGCCGATGAAGGAGCTGAGGAAAAGCTCATCGAATCAACTTCCTAGGAACGCCGGAAGGTGAAGGTTCCGGAAGAGAAATATGGATGAATTCGATGGATGATGATGCGCGCTGAACAACGACGATAAACGAGAAAGAGAATTACAGAGAATTTAGAAAGATCAAACCTCCCTCCTATGATGGAGAGAAGGAAGAGGATGTTGAAGCTTGGTTGTTGAACATGATCCAGTATTTCCAAGCATATGAATATGAGAGCAACACGCAAGGCTGTGATTAGCCGTGTATCAACTACAAGGAAAAGCCACATTGTGGTGGGAAGAGACAAAAATGGTGCATGCTATTGATGAAAACACGGTCACTTGGGAAGATTTTCGAGATTAAATCTCAAAAGTCGTTATTTGAATGAACGATATTATGATGATAAAGCAAAAGAATTCCATGAACTTAGACTAGTGACAACTCACTATCGATGGGCTTGTCACTAAGTGCTACAAATTTGCGAGGTATGTTCCTGGGCATTAGGGAAGAAAGAGGCAAAAGTGCAAAGGTTTTTAAATTGTTTGCCTATCGTTACACAAGGAGAAAATTGAGTTTGACAACCTAAAAACAATGGATAGTAGTCGTTAGAAAAGCAAGATTATGCTATCAGCTAGCTCAAAGGTAAAAGGCGAACAAGGGAAGAGACTGATCTGAACAAGGGTGAGTTCAAAGGTAAAAGACCAAAACCAAAGCATATTTAAAGGAATTTTGGCAGAGATCATCAAAGGAAAAAGTTGAGCAAACCAAAATAAAGTCAAACCGCTCAGATCCCAAGTGGCTTTCAAAATCAATAGAAGGGAACAATAAAAAGGAAGGACGATGCAATGAATGAAGGAACCTACGAAGTGTTGATGTGCGAACCCCATATGATGTGCCAGCTCATCGAAATATTCATATGATCAAAGGCGTAGAGCGAGAGTGCAACAACAGCTCAATGATATAGCCTGGAAACATACCAACCATCGGTGCGGCCTTGGAGAATCGACAAGCGTAACATCAAGCAACCACGGTGGAAATGGAAGGTAAGATTTACCGAACTACCTATTCTCAAGCTTTTGATTGATCCAGTGCTTCTTTGAGTTACATTAGTCCTGGAATTGTAGAAAAATGTAAAATTAAACTCCGAAAAATTTCAGTGCAGTCATGGTTGGTCATGAGTACTGCCCACCTGGAACTAAGAGAAAAGTCACACACAAGTTGCCCAAAAGCAAGCAATAGCAATTAAATGGGTTCCCAACGTATGCATCGAAACATATTGCCATTAGGATCCTAAGGATACGCGATAGGAATGGATTGGTGGAAAAGAAAAAAGCCACCGAGGAATGGTGCCGGGATAAAACTCTTGCATTGTGTGGGATGAGGAAGGGAAACCCTTTACCCTAAAAGGGAAACCAAAACTCCATTGTTGTAAGACAAATATCGGCTTTACAATTGAAAAGAATAGCTAGAAAAGGATATCGAGTCTATGCGATGGCATGTAGAGTGAAATAGAAACGTAAAAGCTGAGGAAGAGTTGTTGGATGCTATACTGCCATCGGAGAGTTTAAGGAAATCTTTCCCAAAGAAATCCCTCATCTTCCCCCTAAAGGGAGGATTGACTTTTCTATAGACCCGAGTCGCGGGAGCTACACCTTATTTCGAGCTATCGGATGAGTCCTGCTGCGATGGAGCCGAAGATGTACGGTACAAGAATTATTAGATAAAGGGTATATAAGACCAAGCGTGTCTCCTTGGGGAGCCCCGTTTTATTTGTGAAAAAGAAGGATGGAACTTTTAGGATGTGCATTGACTATCGTCGGGCGGAACGAGTTGACCATCGAGAATAGATATCCACTTCCTAGAATTGATGATCTTTTTGATCAAGTGAGAGGAGACTGCGAGTCTTTCTCTTAAGATAGGAATCTGGGAGTGGCTGTCACCGGCTCGAGAATTAAAGAAGAAGACATCGGCAGAAACAACATTTCGAACCGAGGGTATGGGCATTACGAATTTGTAGTCCTGCCTTTTTGGTTTGATCGAATGCCCACTACATTTATGTGTCCGATGAACGTAAAGGTGTTGAATAAGTATTTGGACAAATTTGTTCTTCGATTTCATAGATGATATCTTAGTTTACTCAAAAAATGAGGAAGAACATAAGGAACACATTCGAGAATAGCGCTGCAGACTTTGAAAAGAAAATCAGCCTATATGCCAAGTTTAGTAAATGTGAATTTTATAAAAATAAAATTCACATTTGGCCATATAATTTACGAAAAAGGGTCGCAGTTGACCTCGAAAAGATAAAAGCCATTAAAGACTAGGCCGGTTCCATCGTATGTCTCAGCGGTAAGATCATTTATAGTCGCAGTGCAGGCTATTATCGGCAGATTTGTGGAGAGATTTTACTTCGCTATAGCAAATCCCATAACCTCATTACAAAGGAAGGGGTTAAAGTTCGTGATGGACTGAGAAATGTCAAAAAGCAGGCTTTCGAACAATTGAAACAAAAACTTATTTCAGCCCCGATATTAAAAATTGCCGATCCACGATAAAGAGTTTGTTGTATGCCGCAGACAGCCTGCGGAGAAGGGGTACGGGAGGAGTCCGGTGCGGGAGGGTCTGGGCCATTGCCTATGAATCTAGGAGAAATGAGAAAGTGCATGAACGAGTGCATGCTGCATATGATTTGGAGTTTGTGACCATTTGTTATTCATGCTTTAAAAATGTGGAGGCACTATCTCGCCTTTGAGAAGTTCACCTATGATGATCGATCATATCGGCCTCAAATATTTTTTCTCCCAAGCCGATTCCCGAGATGCAAGACAAGCCAGTGCGCTGTCTTTTCTAAGTGAATTTGATATGGATATAAAGCATATCAAGGGGAAGGAGAATAAAGTTGCGGATGCATTAAGTAGAAATGTCTGCTCGCCAATGTAAACGACGATGGGGAAGTAAGTGCCCGTATGGAGATAGAAAGAAGCGGTGGGAGAAGCGGCGAAAGTCAAGATCCCACTATGAAGCCCTTTTGGGTAAAAACTACGGAGGATAAAAGCTGATTTCACAAAAAATCAACGAGGGCTTCTCGATTATAAAAGCAGGCTGTATATTCCAAGTATAGAGCCGGTGATACTAGATGAATATCACAAAAAACCCTATGGGGACATCCGAGGGTGCGGAAGATGTTAACGACTCTCGAAAAGAAAAGTTGTTCAGGCCTGAGAATGAAGAGAGATGTGTGAGTATCTAAGCAAATGTATGGAGTGTCAACGTAGTCAAGTTGAGACTGTCTACACCCGAGCGATGACTTTTAAATCCCTTGCGATTGCGGACGGAAATGGGATACGCTTTCCATGGATTTTATAACGGGACTACCCAAAACCAAATACCAACATGATTCAGTAATGGTAGTAGTAGACACTTTCAACCGCCAGCTCACTTTATGCAGATCAAAGATCTGCTTTCTGAACTGTAAACTCGAAGTAGCAAATGTTTTCCTGAAGGAGATAGTAAGGCTCTCATGGGGTGCCCAAAGTAATTGTCTCGGATCGAGATGCTAAGTTTACGGCTAGCAGTGATTTGGAAAGGATTGTGCCGGAGGGATGGGTACTGAAAATTTGAATTTTAGTACTCGCCTATCACCCTCAAAGCCGATGGGAGAAACAGAAAGAACAAATCAAATTTTAGAGGATAGCTCTGTCGAGAATGTACGTGATGGGATAGGCCATCAAAATGGGAAGAGTATCCGCATTTAGGCCCGAGGTTTGCCTATAATAATAGCTACCAATCCTCTATTAAGATGGAGTCCGTTTGAGGCACTTTATGGGAGAAAGTGCCGCACTCTTGAGTTGAGCTCGTCGGAGGATAAACTCGTACTGAGACCGTGATGCACTACAAGAGATGGGAAAGAATTGTTAAAGCGAAATACGAGAAATATAAAGACTGAGCACAAGACCGAATCGAAGAGCTATGCGATAAGAAAAGGGTGCACCGAGAATTCAAAGTGGGGGGATCATGTGTATTTGCGCATTAGAACCCAAAAAGAGCTACTTCTCACTTTTATGCGGGAAGTTGTGCAAAAGCTGGCTCCCTAGATATTGTGGGCCTTTTGAGGTGCTAGAGTGGGTGGGAACAAATGGGCTTTACAAAGCGCCTTACCACCCCATGTTAGAGTGCATAATGTATTTCATGCTTCATTATTAAAGAGATATGTGCATGATGCTCTCGACATAGTTGATTGGAATGTCGTACGGATGTGGAACCGAGATGGGAATTTACCGCGAGAACCGCTTCAAATGTGGAGCGGGGAAGAAATTGAATTGAGAAACCAGAACAGGCGCGCGCGTGAAGTAAAGGTGCAGGTGGGAAGCCACTCTTCTTGCGAGAAGCCACAGCGAAAGGGAAGTTGAAATGAGATGGAGCAATATCCATTTTTGTTTAAATGAACTATAGAAGTTGAATAAGAACACCCTGGGACGGTGTTTATTTGCAGAGGGGAATATGTAACACCCCCAAATTGTGTGTTGAATTTTAAAGTTAGACATTGAACTTAATCCTAAAGGGGGTGGACGAGGGATGAGATATGGTAGTGAATGTGTGTGGCGAGATTTTATTTTGAGGAAATAAATAAAATGATTGTGCATTTTGACCAAAAAGAGAAATTGAGATCACTTGCCAAATCCATGAGGATGGATAAGGCAACAAATCCCCAAAAATCTTTCAAAAATCCTTGAAAGAAAATTATTTAGATTTGAGGAGAATCTAAATTTCCCCAATGAAGAGGAGTAGTTGGGAAGAGGTGAGAAAAAAGCTGGAAAAGCTGAGGAAAAGCTTAACGCAGCTTTAAAGAATCCCAAGATGGGAAGCCTAGGCTAAACAGGAAAGAAAGCATCCTGCTATTCTGGACGCAGAATTAGAAACATGCTTTGGGGAATTTTGAGCTTAAATAAGCTACTCCTAGGCAGATCAGAGGTTGATCTGTGCTAGAAGGTGATCTCTGCTCGGGGGTGAATCCTGGGAGATAAAGAGGATTCTAAGGTTGGGAGGTTGGTCATTTTGCAGATTTGGTATGTTCTGAATTTATTGTTCATTCTAATGCATTATGGTATGAATTGGCTACATATAGAAAAATGGAATTTATAGTGTAATTGACGTTAGTTCTACCCTTAACAGTATCCATTCTAGGGTATTCACCCTCCAGAGTCTGTGTAGTGGGTAGACCAGAAAAATAGGCAGTAGATACTCAAGAAACTTTAAATCTTGGTTAGTCAAATTCTGAAGTTTCATATTCTCTATATAGATGAGTTATTTGAGTTGTGTTCTCTATGGATACCACAAAAATGATATTTTATACTTATATGTATGCTACCAAACCAATATAACAGAACTATAAAAAAAAAGTACTCGAAAAATCTTAGACTCATTTTACATGATTCGATAACATCTCTAGTTGTATGAAATTGAGTCACATGCTAACCTTAACCTTTAAAGCCATTATCATGGCAATCTAAACCACCATTAAGGCCCTTAGTTAAATGCTATTTAAAATATATACAAAAATACTCCAAGAGAAAAATAACAAGTACTCTAGCACATGTATATTGCATTCGGCCAACCCCAAAATAACTATATTAAGTCCCTCTCATGTGCAACATTTTGATGGTCTCTAGCGGTACTGTATATAAGAATCTCCTTGATAATTACTTCACGATTTCACAAAATCAAAAATAGGGCATTCGCATCTAAAACACAGAATTTCATACTAAAGGCTGACTTAAAATCGTAAGGAATATCACGATCTAGGCACACGGTTGGGTAAACTTTAAATTGTTTTCGGGGTAAATGATGTTGTTCGAATTACCCTATTTGTGGAGGAGTCGTCATCTGAATAACAGAAGCGAACATAGAAAAATGCCATAATTAAATATACGAGTATTTGAGATTATTACACTACTCCAAAACATTCTGTGGAAGGGAAAAGCAAATCTTATCCATTCCTCAGTCTATTGTATCAATTACCCATTTATCGAACCGTCTCGGCTCCCATAGAATTACATTGGTAATTAACCGTACAGAAATAAAAATATCTATATACTTTTAATCGGTATGTATTAATAGTAATCGCAAGTGATGTTGGACTGATATACTAATTGCAACCAACTCGACCGCATGCAATTAAACCGCCACTCAGTCCTGCAACAGAAATTATACATGCAGAGAAAAATTGCATTGAACTTATTAAGACGCATGCTCGAGTTCCTCAGTAGGCCTGCGCTATACGCTCCGTCATTGCATGCAGGGTGTGAAAACAAATGGAAGAAAATATTGGTGCGCGAATACAGAGTGGGCGGCCAAAAAGAAATTAATACCTGAATAAACATGACTGTTAGGTAAACAGTTCGCGTCCATAATTGTCTAACAGTGCGGATTTAGAACGCATTGCACCATACTGGTGGATAACCAGTAACGCTCGCTTAGTCCGAGATCGAATACCCTCAGATATTTTTGGGGATAACTTTTCCTGAGTCGAAAGGTATTCTATTACCAATCGCTGACATTTAGAATAGCTACAGCAAGAGAAAAAAATCGGTTAAAAACCTAAACAAGTGTTAAACTGTCTCTAACTCAGAAGCTACGTAGATAAGTTCTTGTTGTTCCATATAAATAATGCGTAATTACAGAACAAGAAATCAACAACACAATGAGGAGCGGTAGTGCTGCGTTGAGTACTGGCGTCGGGGGCTGAGGGTACTCTCCTGTAAACAAATTCTGATACGAAGTTAACAATACATATCGTTAAGTATTTAGATTTAGGAAATTGGTAATATTCAAAGGCGAGAGAAAAGAGAGTTATGGTGCTGAATAAACCAAGGAGAAAGCTGAAACTGAGTAGCGCTAACGTTAACGCCATTACCGGGCTGGATGCAGGGGCCTATAGCAAATGACAGAATAATGTCAAACAAACAGGTTAACAGTTAGAGTTGTAAAGAAATGCGTTGCTGAATGATGATGAACATAACAGAAAGACTGATGAGTGGAAGATGAATAACAAGAAGCGGGTTACCCTCAGGTGCTAAGGAGGAACCACCCTCTGTTGGTTGCGCACAGCCACGATCATCCTCCTTGTGGACTGCAGCACGAGGAAAACGAAAGGGAAGACAAAATGATCCGTAGCAGAGTGTGCGTTCAACCAGAAAACAAAAACAATCTTTATAAGAAACCCTAATACCTCTGTCTGATTCAGTCGAAGAGCGGGGAAATCGAGTCTCTGCAGCTCGACGGATGGAGGCCAAACCGTAGTTGCATGTACAGAGCGCTGCCTGAGATCCCGAAAGGGATATTACAAATCCTATCGGGCAGATAAACCTGACATTTTGAACTTGGCGTCGGGTTAAGAAGGAGACGCGTGTAAAACCTCCTGCAACAGAGTGGCTGAAGTACTGTAATTAGTATCAAAAGAAAAGAAAATATATATATACAACGAGTGGCAGTACGCAACCCGCCGGCGTGACCAGTAGATCATACGACCGATATATCCAACTGTCCACTCACCAAATTCATATGCAGGCCATGTAATTGATTTGACGAGAATTCACGCATCGGTACACTGTACCAAGATGGCGTGTCGCTCTGGTCTTATGGCATAGGGTATATATATAACAAAAAGAAAAATTGGGGTTTGATTGTTCAGTACAAACTGCAGTGTGCGCGTATACAGATGTATATGCCAGAAAGATGGCGTAAACGGGTGAAGATAATAATTCTCATAACAGCCCTCGCCGACTCAATGGATGCCAACCCGAACTTCATACAATACAGTTTTAAGAGTATCGGCGTTATAATAATTTTGGAATAGAAATCCCTTTAAAGATCAGCAATGGAGACCTGTCACACGAAAAGATAAGGTTAAAATCGTGTAAAGCGTAGTTGTTGACAAATGTTATATCACATATTTCAAGTGGAGTTACCAAGGTATTTAATGAAAGATACGCATAGACATACCAAAATTTCAATACGATAGGAAAAGATTTAAATACATATCAATGACATATAGGAATAGTTATTCGTATATATGTAGATATGTAGATTCACTACTATTAACGTGGAGCGTATTGCTATACGAAGAACATATATATATACATATATATATGAGAAACTAAATGACCTAAGTGTGGGTTATGTATAGATGTATGAATAAAAAGGTAGAACGTTGGTTCCATATTATATGTATATAGGAGTGATAATATACACCTATGAATTCGTTAATATATATATATATGTGACATGTCAAATTCCACATGAGGAAATAGAAAGAAAATTTTATGTACTTAAGTTTATTATAATTTTCTTTCATATGGTATGAACATGAGGCTGAGGTAAACTTGAATAACAAGGAGGGAAAAAAAAAAAAAAAAAAAAAATTGTCGCAAACTAGAGGTGTTACAATTTCGGAGAGATCA